>NDGN011467031.1:0-11726 GCA_002564285.1 Tympanoctomys barrerae
GTACCAAAAAAAAAAAGTACTGTAATTCCTCTTTATCTGCAGAGAGCTACATTTTCTCTAAAGTGGGTGGCTGAAACTAAGTGGTACTGAACCCTGTATGTACACACCATATTTTTCCCTATACCTACATAATTATACATCAGAGAATAATTATAGCAGTATGCTGTAATAAGTTAATTAAAACTTTTATTTCTGGACTTTTCACTTAATATCTTCTGGCCATAGTTTATTGTGGGTAATTGAAAACAAAAGTAAAGGTAAGGGGGAATTGTAAGGTAGATCACAATTTTTCTATCCTTTTAAGTCTCTGGCCTCTTTAGAAATATGAAAACAGTGGTATCTTCAGAAAAATATACATAAGTACAAGTTTATGGAGATTCATATACTATTTGCACTCCAGGTTAAAATTTTTTAGAATAAAGTAAATGAGAGGGCTAGGATGTGGCTCAGAGGTGGAATGCTTGTATAGGGTATGTGAAGCCTTTGGTTTGATCCCCAGCACTGTGGGGATGGGGGTCAGGTGAAAGTTTATGCTATACTCTTGAGAATATCAGCACTTAAGGGGCAGCCAGAGACAAGCACGTAAGAGTGGTAGTTGAACAATTGGAAACAGTGGTGTTTCAGGGAAGAGGTTAGAACATTGGAACAAGAAAGGGTTTAAAAAGTATCATATTGGCTTTGGTAGTTAGGTTACTGGTGACTTCAACCAGTTTTACCTATGAAAGTTTTAGGGTCAGAGCTGTGTTAGAATGGACTGAGAAGTAAATAAGTGAAAACAATGAAAGTAGACCAAAGTTTTTAGTAATTTGTAAAGGAAGGTAAGAAAAAGCCCTAAGTAGGAAAGGATTTTTTTCACAGTGAGTTGACTGATGAGGCAGAGGTTGAGAAATGTACTAATTGATAAAGTAACATCTCTGGAAGAATGAGATTAAGGAGAGTTACAGAGAGATTGGCTCTGAGATTGGAGGAGACTGCTAGGTGAAATCAGGGTGGATCTGCCTTGTTCTTCACTCTGTAATTCCAACTCCTAGCATAGTACTTGACAGAAAAACACGTATGCTGTAAAGATTTGCAAGGCTTGGATTGGGGAGAAAAGGGAAAATAAATGTAGCTTATTTGATAGCAAGGCAGAAAGGAGAAGTTCTGAGGCTGGTGGTTTTAGAGTAGCCATTATGGGATATGAGAGGGAGAATTGGCCAATGAGGCTTCAAGGGGAGGTTGAAGAACAGCTGACATACGCAAAGCAGCGTCTCTGCCCCTGAGGAACACACATTTCTTTAGGCCACATATACAGAATGCTCTATGGCAATGTTGTTCAGTGAAAATAAACAGTTAAATGATATGAAATGAAACAAAGTGATATAAAATGAGAAAATCCTCTTCAAACAGATATAACTGAGGACTCCTTTGAAATGTGGAAGGTATGTGGATGAAAGGTTTAGCGATGAATTGGGGAAGGGCGAATCCCTGTGAAAGAGTGCACTGGATGCTCGATTGCCTCCTGCCACATCAAAGGGTCAGTTTGTAAGTTTTGACATTTCATTACAGAATTTATGACCAGAGGAAAATCGATGAGAATGAGAACAATGGGGTCCTCAAGAAATTCTGTCCTCATCATTTGGTAAGATTCATGAAGCCAGCGTCTCCTGGCTTCCCTGACTCGATCCTAAGACTGCCAAGAACTTGTTGGTATAGTGGGAAGAGCTTGAACTTTCAAGTCAGACACATAAATTTGAACTCTGGCTTTCCCACTTACCAGCTTTGTGATTTTGGACAGTCATTTCACTTCTGTTAGCCTCAGTTTTCTCATCAACAAAATAGAACAATAAGTGCCTTGCATCGTGGTGAGGCTTAATGAGACAGTGTATATGAAATGGCTAGCACACAGAAGACAACACAGGGAAGGCTATAACACCTTCTCTGTAGAGGTGATCATGTTGCATCAATTATAGTCTCTGTCCATCTGTCTGTCTGTCTGTCTGAATCTTTGGGAGAAGATATAGGGGAGTTTGGAGGAAAACCTTTTCCTGAAAGTGGTATAACAAGTGGTGGGGGTGGGGCATCAGTCAGTATCTGCTCCTCATTGCAGGTGAACAGTGAGTCCAAAGCAAACATCACCTGTCTTGTGTACAGCCACGACGGCACAGGTACGTGCGCAGGGCCCAGCTCCTAGGCTGGCATGCCCCCTCTGTCTAGGGAGCTGCCGAGCCGCTGAGGCACGTGCCCTCCAGTGCTCATCACCACTGTGCAGTAGCTCCAGTGGAGCACCTGGGGAGTAGCTGCTGATGGTGAGCACGTAGCGGGAGGATGTAGGAGATGACCCGTGGTGCCAGGCACCATGTACAGAGTGCTGCAGAGGATTACTGGCACAGCCTATCCTGAGCCTCAAGCTGCTCACCTGAGCAGGTTCTTACAACTTTGACTCCTTCTCGAGTTAATGGACATGATCTTCCTGAGCATTCTGCTCCCCCTGGGTCGGCAGTGTGCTCCTACTCTACCCTATTCAGCTTCACTTTCTGCTGTTGCAGTTAAATAAGATGGGTGCTATACTTGGGTATTAGGAGGGGGCACTACTGGCAAGAAGCCCCACCCCAAACCTCAGCTCCTAGTCCCTGTGTTTTTCAGCCTTTGCCTTCACTGCTGTGTTCTTGTTCTTGGCAGAGCTCCTGGCCAGTTACAATGATGAAGACATTTACCTCTTCAACTCCTCTCACAGTGATGGGGCCCAATATGTTAAGAGATACAAGGGCCACAGAAATAATGCCACAGGTGAGACTGTCTTCTGGGTTTATGTGGCCCACACTGGAAGAACCACAGTATCTTTTTCTGCTTGTTTATGGGAACTACTTGTGCCACATTACGTAAGAGTAAGCTTGTATCTGTATCTGTAGGGTGGGAGGGTAAAATGATTTTTTTTCTGATGCAGAGGAAATAGTGGTAATACCTAGCCTAATTTTGTTGTGAAGATTGGCCTTCTTTATATGTCTGTCATTCACAGGCTATAGGGCACATCAGAGTCACTCAGTAATCTTTTAGAAGTACTGGTGTCTGGCTCCCACCTTCATGTGCTAGAATTTTTAAAGCTTTCCACATGACTATTATGTATATAAAAAGGTGGGGAACCACTGCTGTTTGTTGTTATTGCTACTAGCAAAGTTGTCTCATAATTTAACTTGGAGACAGCAATTAGGTAGTTTTATTTTTTTCTCTTGAACTGGTGAGATAGGAAGGAATAAAAATCTGTCCTTGGATCTCAGTCCCTAGGCAAACAAAAAAAAGGTGTGCAACCAGCTATATTAATTGAGATTCATGGATGCTTGTACTAACTTAAGAAGGTAGAGCCTTATTATTCGTCCTGGTAGAAAACATGGTTCTTCTTAGAGGCAGTTGTAGCATATGCCTTGTATTAGTCACTTTCTTATCACTGGACAAAATCGCTGATACTCGCACATTAAAGGAACAGAGGTTTCTTTGCCTCAAGAGTTTCTAGGAGCTTCTCTCCAAGGTCAACTGACTCCAGGGTAGAAGTGGTATGGTGGGAGGGCATGGTGGAGGAAAGCTGCTTATTTGGCAGCTAGGAAACAGATCCTGAAGGAAGACAGGAGTTGTGGATAAGAATATACCCTTTAGGCCCACACTCCCAGTGATCCACTCCTCCAGCCAAGCCCTATCGCCTAACAGCACTTGGAACTGTTGAACTCATCGCTGATGAATGTAGCACCCCATGATCCAGTTGCCTTCCACACATAGAGTTGGGGGACATTTTGTATCTAAAAACTGTAACGTATCTTCAGTCTCAGATCAGCCAGTGACCCAAGAAACGTTGACAAGGTACCAGTGAATACAATGAAGGATAATCCTAGGGCATAGCCCAGTGCTATCTAGAAGTGGGCAGAGCTGGAACAGTTCAGGTTGGGACAGGTAAGGCGTTAGTTAGGCCTGTGGTTGCATGTTAGGGGATAAATGAGGCAGTGCTACTAGGCACTACAGATTGCTCTGTCCTTTGGAGCTCTTTGAAGGAGAATATAGTTTGTGGAACTGGTATGATTCTTAAAACTGTTACACACTCATAATCTCTTGGTTTGTTTTTGTGAAAATGAAAAGAATTATTAGGCTTTTGGCTGATTGTAAAGTTTATGAATAATGAAATTCCCTGTGAGATAAGCATGTATAGGCCCATTGCCAACCCTCAGGTGGTTTGTTCCCTCATTTATCATTTCAGTAAAAGGTGTCAATTTCTATGGCCCCAAGAGTGAGTTTGTGGTGAGCGGTAGTGACTGCGGGCACATCTTCCTCTGGGAGAAATCATCCTGCCAGATCATTCAGTTCATGGAGGGAGACAAAGGAGGCGTGGTAAGTATGGCTGGCTGGCTCCTTAGTTTTTCAGGTCATTAAGGTAGGTTTTGGGAGGATCACTGAATTTTCACTGGGACGTACATGATACCGAGTCTTAGGTTGCTCTGTCTAAACTAAAAGGTAGTATAAACATGAGCATAATAGTACATTCCTATAATTATAGTTCCTAGGATGTCCACATACAGGAGGATCACAAGTTCAAGACTAGCTTGGACAACATAGCAAGATCTGCATCTTAAAAAAAAAGTGCTATAACCTGGGAATGCTGACATCATCTTCCTTTTTCTATCTTGCTCTCTTATTGAGAAGAGGAAGGGATTTTAGGGAAGAACTGGCCTGTATGAGATAGCTGATCTCTAAGCATGGACCTGCAATTCAGGGCACACTGTTAAAGTTATCTCTGTGTCTTATCCCATAAGTAAACTAAGCAATGGGCTTGGCTGGTTCTAGATGAACAGATAAAAGCAGAACTTTTTCTCTTTTTTGACAATTGTGAACATCAGAATATGGTTGAAACATTAGATAGATAGCTATTCAATATTAAATTTGTGATAATATTTAGTACCTAGGATACACATGTTAAAATATTCAGTGATGAAATTGGTGCTTTCAAATGGATACAAACATACCGTGTATGTGTGGAGCACTGTAGTTTTTTTCCTTAAGAGTAGGTGAATATCTGGCTGTATAGCCCATAACTGTATGACAGTCTGCCTGCACTTTGGAGTTCTGCAGGAGAGGGCAAGAAAGATTGAGTGAAGAGTGTGGAGATGTCTGTAATGAAACACCACCCTCTTTGTGAGACCCAGAGTTAAAGAGTTCAACAGGTTTCCATGATAGTTTTTAGACCATAGAAAATAGGAAAGAGGGCCAGTGAGATAGCTCAGCAGATTAAGTGCCTGCTTAGGCAAGTGCAGAGACCAGGGTTCCATCACTGGCATCACAAGCCACACCTGCTCTGCCCTGGGGCACACTGAGCTGGCCACCGAGACTGGGCATGATGATGTATGTCTGTAATCCCAGCTCTGGGGAGGCTGAAAAGAGGAGGATCACTGTGAGTCTGACTTGCATAGTGAGACCCTGTACCAAGTACATTTAAAGAAAGAATGAAAAATAGGAAAGAGTCATTTTGGAAGATTAAATTTATAGTGATAACTCAAAATTGTCTGGTTACCCAAGACCTCTAAGTCATAACTGTCTGCTTGGGCTCTCTTCTCCATTCCATCTAAGCTGTGTACAACTTCATAATCCAGCCATAACTTGATGAGATTCACCAGAGTGTAGTTGCAGAATTTTAAATGGTTCCTTAGGATCAGGATCCTCTTCTTGTGCTTTTCCTGCCCTGCAGTGAGCGTCAACACGGCTACAGCCTCATTGTGGACTGTAAAGCAGTTCTGTATAATCAAGTTGACTGTTAGAGATCATCCACGTTGTCCAGCTTTCCTAATTCTTGTTTTGCGGTTCTTTCTTCATTCCCATTCAACTTTACAGGGACATGGCAGGGATATGACATAAAGGGACAACTCCTTAGCCTACCAAGATTACTGACAGTTTGTCCTGTTCCCTGCTTTCCCCAAGCCCAGTTTTCTAAGGCCAGAGCTTTTTCTTTGCTGAAGCGTTATTGACAGGGTAAGTCCTGGTGCCGAGACAGGTCTAGTGATGATCAGATATCCTGCTAAAAAGTTTTCTTTTGGCTCCCTTTGGAGGATGTGCAGTTTATTCTTTTTCTTCTTACCATTGGCTTTTTCCTTACCCTTAAGTACCAAGGAGTTTTCCTGTGCTTTTCAAAATTTTGCCAACTTGTTGAAGCAGAGCTAGCTCACATATAGGTCTGTAGTAAGGGCTATCAGAAGATGGAAACATGAGTTCAGGTTTGTAAGTTTTTTTTTTTTTTTTTTTGTGGTATTGGGGATTGAACTCAGGACCCTGCACTTGCCAGGCAAGCGCTTATTCTACTGAGCTATCACCCCGGCCCTGTGTACCTGTGTAAGTTCTTACATATCCTTTGATGATGTTTCTAGGTCTCTTCATGCTGCAGGCGCACTGCCAGGAACTCCAGATAACAACTGCAGTGAGCCTAAGTGTGAGAGGAGAGGAGAAAAAGAATGGGCTTTTGGCCTCACTCATAGACTCAGACTTAGACATCAGTTTTCTCTGAGCATTTGTATATGTGTAAAATGGAAGTCAAAAGGGGTCGAAGTGTGCAGGTTGGCTTTGTTCTCAGTGCCTGACCCCTAGCCTCTCCTCAGCTGCTCTCTAAAGTTTGTAAGTGAGGCAGGGGAAGCTGATCTAGAGGACTGAAAGACTTTTGCCACTTGTCTTAAACTAGAGGGCAATCTTGCAGCTGCCCTTTACTATTTGATACTTATCTGACTAAAAGGCCAAAAATGCTTTAGCAGCTAGATCTGGGACTGGCTCTTCCGGTGGGGATGGAAGTCCCTGCCCTGCCTGGGAAGCTCATATTTCCATGTCTGACAGCAGGGGGCATGGTACTTTGAGACTGAAGGAAGTTGCCTGAGTCCAGAGGCCTAACAGCCCTTAGCTCTTTTTGCAGTTTAGTGAAATGTGCTCAGAGTGGCTGGAATTGACAGAGCCTTAGGAAGCTCATTGCTCTTCAGTAGCTGAGTTTACTGTGTTCTTAGGGCAGGTGGTGGGTGGCAGGATGTTGTCCCTGGGATACATAGGGCTTGTAAGCACACACTATTCTCCATTACTCTCTCTCCAGGTCAGCCATTTCTTCCCAGCCCCTGCCTTCCTCTAGTTAATAGACAGTGTCAGGTGACCATAATTGTTTTCTGATTTTTCTCTGGAGGTTGCATGGCAGCTGCTGCTTCCTTCAGTTTTTAAAATTTATTTACCACTTGATAAAAGCCCCTAAGATGTTTGGTTTTTGGGGTTCCCCCACCCCAGCCTCAGGCAAGTTGGGACTTTAGAATCTGAAGTGAATGAGGTCATTTGGACCTCATAGCCTTCTTGTAAAACCAATAATAAACACAGCCAGGCACTAACCTGCTCGTAGGGATGAAGCCACTCCTGACCAGTACTCAGGAAATGATAGGTGCGCCTGGTCTTGCTCTCAGTCTGCGGCCAGTATTTCCTCTATCTGCAGGTGCCTAAATTTAGCCTAGGCTCAGGGGGAGGGAACTTGCCCTTCCAGCCACAGCCTTGGTGGAGGGTCATTGTGTGGCTCAAGGTAAGTAGTTGCTGGTAAATCACCACCCACATAGCCCTGATCTTGTGCTTTCCTTTCCTCCCAATCAGGTAAACTGTCTTGAGCCCCACCCTCACCTGCCTGTGCTGGCAACCAGTGGCCTAGACCACGATGTGAAGATCTGGGCGCCCACGGCTGAAACGTCCACTGAGCTGACAGGGTTAAAGGATGTAAGTGGGTGGCTGAAGTTCTTCTCTTTCTACTTAGCTGCATGCTGTTAGGATTTTTTATTGTAATAGGAAGGAATAACTTGCTCTCGAGTTTTTCGAAGGTATTGCTCTAACACTTTCCTCTACATTTTTGTTACTGCCTTTAAAGAAACAGCCCTGATGCAGGGGGTGGGGTCTGCTTTGATATACCTCTAGTTGGTCCTTGGATAAGGGTAAGAGAACATCTTCAAGAAGAATTCTATATTGAACCATCCCATCTTTTTAGTGGCAAGCCTAGGCATCATTTTCTAATCTAATCTAGTTCCATGTCAGCTTAACATCACTCAGGGAAAGTTTTTATTGGGTTAGAACTCCAGCCTTCTTGATTAGGTTGAGGGTCCATATTCATTGCCACCCCTGCCCCCAACCCTTTGGGTTCCAGGTGATTAAGAAGAACAAGCGAGAGCGTGATGAAGATAGTTTGCACCACACTGACCTGTTTGATAGCCATATGCTCTGGTTCCTCATGCATCACCTGAGACAGAGACGCCATCACCGGGTAAGCTGGGGTTGGAAGTGAACTCCCCAAGGCAGTGACCCACTTAGGAGAGGTAAAGGCTTCTGTGCACCTGTCCTTACAGTTTAACAGGAATCAAGTGGTCTTGGTTGGGTTTCCCATCCTTTGTCCCTATCCCCATCAGAGCTACCAGCTGAAAGGCATCTTCTCCTCTGTCGCAATACATGCAGAGTGCTATCTTCATAAAGTTAATGGCAGAAGGGAGGGGAGGGAATGAGGAAGAATCTGTCCGTCTCAGGATCATCCTTTTGTGCTTACTATCATGCTATAAGAAGTGAGGGTAGGGTTTGGCATACTGTCAGTTGTTGAAAACGGTCACCAGACCCATTCTTTGTATAGTCTGTGGCTGCCTTCATGGGACAGTGACAGTGCAGTGTTTGCAGCAAAGACTTTGTGATCTACAATCGTGAATTACCTATTTATCTGGCCTCTTCAAAAAAATTCTGATTCTTGGCCTAGCTAAGACCTAACAGGCTTGTCTTTTTCCCAGGGAAGTTACTAATAAGGTTTTCCCATCCCACAGCGCTGGAGAGAACCTGGGGTTGGGGCCACAGACGCGGACTCTGATGAGTCTCCCAGCTCCTCAGACACTTCGGACGAGGAGGAAGGCCCAGACCGGGTCCAGTGCATGCCATCCTGAGGCCTCCCGCCTAGGAGGGGCGGGCTGGGGCTGCCAACCCAATCCTGCCTGGGCACCCCTTTCCTGTCCCAGGCCCTTGCATTCAACAGAAACGCACTTTGGACCTTTTGTTTAGATAAAAGAAAGGCATCCCAGGAAGACAGACCAGAGAGAACTGAACCAACAAAGAGCACCTAAGAGTGGGAGTTGAGCCCTGGAATGGGTTTTGTGGTGAGATGCAAAGGACTCAGCAGAAATTGCCTCTCCCTGAAGCCTTTTTTCTGGGGGAGAGGGAGCCTATTTTGTTAATTGGTTTAAGATAGGGAATGGGGCTTCTTTCTCTTTATAATCTCCCTTGTTTCTTTTGCAGGAGGTGTGGGGGGAATAACTGGTTTTCAGTACCAAGGGGCCAGAGTGGAGAGTAGTACTGTCACTCTCTCTTTGGTTTAGGTTTTTGACTTTTTTTTTTTTCTATTAAAAATCTATGACAGTTTCATTGGTTCCCCCACATACACACCAGCCACCCATCCCAGGATCCTGTTTTTCGGAGAAGTCCTTAAGCCCCTAACCATCCCACACTCTTTTCTGTCCTCTCCACTTCGTTTTATGTACTTACCACAGTGTTTTGCACTTGACTATGTATCCTTCACTGTTCTCTTCATCCCATCAGCCCCTACCTAGGGCTGGTGAGAGATGGAGGAGGTGGAGGGGGGCAGGGTAGAGGAAGAATAGGAAGGATGTTACCTCTTATGTTATTTTTTTAAAAATTTATTTGGTGGCAGCAATCTCCCTGTCCCTATCACTGTTAGAGGCCTAATTTTATATCTATAAATATATTAAAAGCAAGTCAAACTTGGATGTACAAGTAAAAATTATTGTCAAAGTTTAAATACCTATATATTCTCTATGAATGCAATAAAGGGACTTAAGAAAGAGCGAGTGTACTAATCTAGAAGTCACACCTGGGGTCATCTTCCCCTTCACAAATGGCCAGTAGAGTGGGGCTTACACTTAGGTGTTAGGAGGCTCAAGAATGGACGAATCCTCACTTCTGCCTTGCACTGTCTTAGTGGAGGAATTGGGAAAAACAAGAAATTCAACTGTCTCAGATCTCCTACCTCTCCTTCAGTCTTGTGGGAAGCTCCCAGGATGGCTGTTACATCAGAGGCTGGCCTGTCTAAAGCACTTCAGGAAGGACACTGCCACAGCAGACTCTCCTGGTACCATGTGTACACACTCATTGACCGGTAGCTGCTTGATTTTTCAAAAAGCCATCTAGTTCTACACGCTAGTACCCTTCCTAATGAAAGACCGAAAGGATGAACTTCCTGGGTTTGACTTTGTGCTTATCAAGCTCTTGATATCTTGAGATTTTAGACATGTCAGTAACTTAAGGATTAATTCTGTTGGCTGGGGCTTGAACAGCAGTTTTTATTACTGGTCAGTGAGTTTGAAAGTCCCAGTTGAATTTTTGCTCTTAAATGCTCTTGCTGCTATTTCTTTGTCCCCAACTTCCACAAGATCCAATCAGGAATTTTATATCCTGGGAAAGTTGGATTCTACTAACACAGGCCAAGGAGGAGGAGGGGGAGAGCAAGAAGATGGTATTCCCAGACACTCCTTGCTCCTGTCCCTTTTCCTAGCAGCTCTCAGACCAGATGTTAGTTACTGCACTTCCATCCTGAGGTAGGGAATGTGTAGTGATTAAGCGGCCTGTGTCCCTCTGACTAGTAGGGTGATGAAGTAAGCTGAAAACCATGCACTCTGGAATTTGTTGTATTTTCTCAGTAAAGCTTTCCCCCCACCCTAACTGCTGCTCTGTGTGATATGTGATCCATTCATTTATGACAGACTTTTTTATTCCTTCCAATACAGGTGTTTGGCTCTGCCCCCTTCCTCTGATGATTTAACATTTACTTAAGAGTTCAGTCTGGGATCACCCTGTTCTCAGTACTCAGCCAAACAGAGACAGTTGTAAGTGAAATAACCCCTATTTATCATACGTAGGAGACCAGGACTAAGTGGGGTACTGTTTAGGGTATTTTCTGAGTCTCTGTTACAGGCTGTAATGAAGGCTGTAGGGATAAGTACTCTTTCCCCCACCCTTCCTGGATATTCAAAGCCTCCAAACTCCTGGTAGATCACAGAAATTCTAGAATCAGTCAGGTACAGTACAATCAGTCACCTTTATTCTGGGGTTAGAACAAGGCCGTGCACACTGCAGACAGAGGAGCATAGGATAGGGGCAGGCTCACAGCAGTACAGAGTGGGGGGGCAGGTTAGTCTTTTTAGATTATTTTGCCTTACAGAAATACAAGACTGCTGAAAATCACCCTGTCTCTCTTCTCCCATTTCTTCCATGAGGAAAACTCCTTATTCTTACTCCTGCTCTCACATAATACCCCACATGGAAGTACAGTTCTTCCTCATTCCTGCACCCCATTTATATGTATCTCTTAAGGGAGAAGCCAGACAGAGCTGGTGAAACTTGGAAAGGTCCTTTAAGGCAAAATAGTGGAGTTCTCCAGGTGTGTGCGTTAAGGCAGGTGTCCACAGCAGTGGCCAGAGGGGATGGGCATGACGGCTGGCCTAGGAGGCGAGGGTGCTTGCTTTTCTTTTTTCTTTCTTTCACGTTGGAGACAGGGTCTCGCTGTGCACTTCAGGCTTGAGCACTCTGTAGCCCAGGTTGGTCTCGGACTCCTATCAGTTTTCCTGCCTCAGCCTCAGAAGTGCTGGGATTTCAGACACAAGCCACCATGCCCGGCCTCAAGGGTGCTTTCTAACCAGTCTGGCTTCCCTCATCAACAGTACTCC
>NDGN011467053.1:0-15008 GCA_002564285.1 Tympanoctomys barrerae
CTCTTCTTCCTCCTTCTCCTCCTCCTCCTCCTCCTCCTCCTCCTCCTTCTTCTTTATGGGACACAGTTATACTAAAATTCAGTTGTCTTTCTTCTCCACATATTTAAAACTGGAAAAAACATAGCCTCATTTTATTTTTATTTTAGCAGTCCAATCTCAGTGACTTAAGTAGTATAACACAGCTCAATTTTAAAGATATGCATTTAAATTTAAAATAAATGAATAATTGCATATTTTTATTTAAATGGGAGTAGGCAGTTGACTCAAGTTGGTTTAAAATTCATGTCTCTACTCTTATTGAAAATTTATGAAGTACCCTTCAAATGAAATTACAAAATAACTAGTTATTTTTATATTAGTAAGTCTCTCTCTCTTATCATAAGCTGAATTAAACTTCCTGGTACGATAAAAGTATCTCAATATCAAGTTGACTGCTTGATTGGGTTATTGACTGTTACTTTCAAAATAACAAGTAATTACATTTCTATGTCGTTGTGTCCAAGAAGGATAAACCAGGAGCCACTGGTTTACTTCAAGGTTTCCATGGATTTTAAAAATGATAATAAATAGGAAACATGTAGAACCATTGGGAAAGAGACTCAAAACACTTTTGACATTAAATTAGATTAAGATTTAGTGATGGGTTTCAACAACCCTTTTAAATAATCCTTTTTTTTAAAATACAGTTTCTCACTATGTAGATTGGACTCATCGTGATCCGTATGTGTTCCAGCTCCTAAGACCTGGGATTACAGGTGCACACCACCATGCCCAGTTTCAAGCAAAGTCTCAGCACACCCCAGAAGTGGGGCTGGCACAGCACTTCCCTGCTGAGCTCTGCCTAAGCAGGCACTTTAATCTGCTGAGCTATCTGCCCAGGCCTCAAATGATTTTTACCTTAAATATTTCCTACAGCAACATACAAATGAAAAATTCTCAGTGAAACAAAACAAGCCCATATTTTTTCCCCAAACTTCCACTGCTTATCCTTCTTTACTAGTACTAAATGTATTTCATTTGAAAGAATTCACAAAATGTTTAGGAATAATATAGGATATTATCGATATTCAATACTGTTAATGTTTTTATTCATAAATCTATAAACTGCAAAGTTGTACAATAAAATTCTTTTTATTGTAAATACCAAAAATATGGGAAAGTCTTATTGAAAAACTTGATTGGAAATAAACTAATTGTGCAATTCAAAATAAAAAGCTAGATAAATGTAATATTCAATGTGTAAAAAGTGACTTTTTTCTTTCATACAGTTCGCCAGATTTTGTGTTGTTCTCATTTACATATTAGAAAATGGATCACTTTTCAGTAAGGAATCATTGAGAGGTTCAATTCAATGTAACATATTATTATATGTGATGGTGTTGCCAAATAAGATTCAAATTTATTTTTATTATTGCATGACTTTTCTATATCAAATGTTATGAATGTTCTCCAACTACATTTGTTTCATTTGGCATATATGCTTCACTTAAAGAAAGGTACAAAAGTAATAATCATGCTTAGCTCTTGGCAGATGAATGGAGTTTAGAATGAACTTGCATGGCCATGTCTGTGCCAATAGGAGTTGAACAAATATTATTTGTCTGAAGTAATGCATGGAGCAAGTTATTAAAACATATTGGGCTGCTCCTGACCACAATAAAGCCTGCATGCATCACAGCAATATGAAGCTACCGATTTTATTTCAATCATTCAATTTTGTGACTATTAACATTAACAACAAGTATACAGCTCACGAAAGTTTAGGTTGGACTAAGATGGCAGGCATGTCCCAAAACACTATAATATACCCTCTATTCTTGTTGATGGGACACATAACCTGAATCGTTTTCGGCTCAGGTACAGGTTTGTCCTCAATTGCTTTCAAATGCAAGGCGGATAAAACTTATCTGGAAGAAAAGCTCAGGGGAGTTCAGTTCTGCTTCATTCTTGGTGGCTTGCAGACATAACTAATTTCGAACATTAGGCATGGTCAAGAAACAAGAGTGTCAGAAGGAGATTCACAGTATAGTACACATTTATCAAAGAGAAGAGACTATGATCACAGCATTTTGATACTTCATTTACCAAACAAGCTGCTTCCTATTGATGTATTTAGGAGGTCGCTTAAGCTCTTTTCTCTGAATTTTAAAACAAAAATGTAAGTTCAAAATGTGCAATGTGTTGTGCAGAAAAGAATCGCAGTGGACATTCCCCAGAACATCTGCTTTCTGTGCCAATGTCCCTCTAGATATCCCCTCTGGCCTCATTGTTTAGAGATGGTAACAGACCATAAATAATAATGCTATTTTGAAAATAAATCCTCTCTCTTTTGAAAACTGGCTCTACCTATCCTCTTTAAACAATTCATTTAAATCAATTAAATGGAATGTTTGTTTTTACTTGCGGGTATAATTTGAGTCTCAGCCTGCATTATGTGAGCTCATTGAAGGTATTCTTACATTAGCATTATACAAATGATGCTTTGAGTTTATGTTATCAGTTCAGGAATTTGAAAGTTGAAGTTAGGCTAGTTTCAAAAATCCACCCAGAAATACTATTTTTGTGCAGGCCTCTGGCTCAGTTGCTAGACTTGTAATTTTCCAATTCAGAACAACCTGAAAGTGATATTTGTTTAGTAAGAATCGTACTTTGATTTGGGTTTATTTTCCAGGACAGATCCATGCAAGATATTCTCTCATAATATTTAGTAATTCAGCTGGCTGTAAAAGTAAACTGTAGATGCTCTTTCTTTTTTATTTTTTTGGTTGCCAATATTTTTAGAAAATAAGTATTCAATAAATGACCTGATGTTACGGTTTGTTTTGAGTTGTCCCCCACAAAGCCTAATGTATTCATTGTGGCAGGCTTCTAGAGTTTGTGATTAATTCATAACCCAAAGCTGGGATTCTGTGTGTGAGTGCTACACCCACCCTGGGGCAGATATCCTGAATACAATATAAAGAAGGGAGAGACGCTTTCTAGCTGCCACCAACTGCTGCTTCTCCTTTTGTTCTTTGTTGTCCTCCACCACCATAAACAGCTGCCCTCTTCCATGTGCGACTCTGCCTTGGAGCCAGCTGAGTATGGACTGAAACCTCCACTAACTGTGAGCTAAACAAACCTTTCCTTCCTTAATTTTGGGTGTCAGGTATTTTGTCCCAGCAATGAGGAAAAAGTATCTGAGACATGTAACACGTGCAGTACATTATTCAAAGTAACAGTTCTGTTAGATGAGCTTGCCCAAATGAAAGGAAACTCAAGTGCTTCAAGAATTTTTTTGATGAAACTTATAAATTTTCATTCGTACATGTTTACAAAATATTTGACACCTAAAACTAAGGAAAGAAAGATTTATTTAGCTCAAAGTGGATGTTTCAGTCCATACTCAGCTGGCTCCAAGGCAGAATTGCACATGGAAGAGAGCTGCTATTCATTGCAGTAGAAGACGACAAAGAACAAAAGGAGGAGCAGTGGTAGGTGGCAGCTAGCAATAATAATTATATTCCTTGTGAGGGATTGGCACATGCACATTATATGGCTTAATTCTTTCTACTTCCCCTTTCCTTCCATCCTATTCCCCTCCTTCCGTGTCTTGCTCCCCTTCCCATTTCAAATTGTCAATCTGCACCATAGCTCTTTCCTCTTCTTCTTTCCTTTTCTTTGGCAGTGACTCTCCCTCTAGTACTCTCACACTTTCCCAGGATGGCAGTGTGGACCAGTGATCGCTGATAGAACGACGAGCCTTCATACAGGTGTACTCTCTTTGCTCTCTAGCACAATAATCATTAGCCCATGTGTCTATTGGTTGAATTGCTGCTAGCGCAGTGGTGTTGACAATTTTATTTGTTTTCAATCAATTTATATTTAATTTTGAAAATTCAATTGTTAGCATATTGGTCAAGCTAACTTTGGAACTTTCCCTCACTATTAAATGCTCAAATGTAAAATTGCAAGGTAACGTATTTTACTTTCGGCCTATCCTTTTCAACTCTGTAACCTATCACTTTTAGTTCAATATTTGTTCAGGTACATCAAATACTCTTGCCCTGTATAGTCTTCGCATCCTCCTTACCTGCTTTACATTTGTTCACTTCCCTTAGTGTACACTTCTGTTGTCCTATTTTCTTTGTGGCATACTCAACTGGAAAGACTGCAGTGCCTAACTCAACTTACTACAAATATCTCACCAGAAAAAAAAGACTAATTAAGTTCCATGAAATAAAAAAGAAATCACATAGCAGAAATGCACTGACTTGTCTCATTTTAAATGAAAGATCATGTACGGTTCTGTACTGTGAAGAAATTACTGTGCTTTACTGATTTTCCATGCTCCAAATCCCCAAAATGACCAGCTCATGCCATTTGTCTCTTCAATCTTCAATGACAGTTTATGATATTATCAATATTTTACTTGAGGAAATCATATAAAACTGCTTCATCTTGCTGTAAGATTTATAGCCTATCTACATCTGTTCCTACAATCTTATTGCATGTCCTTCCTTTTTCCCCCAAAATGACTTCCAATCTTAGAGATTTTGCACCTAATTTTTCCTCCTCCTCCTCTACAATTTTTCCTGTGTTTGGCTCCTATCTGTCATTCAGGTTATGCTGAAAGGGCATCTCTGTAATGAATGCTTCCGTGCCAGATTCTCCCTCCTCTGAAACCACCAGGGCTCATTTGAATCATCCAGTTTGTTTTTATAGGATGTGACTCTATGAAATTATCTTGTCTATTGGTTTACTTGTAAGCGTCTGTGCCCCTGTGAGCTAAATTGAGTTTGTTTGGATCATGAACATAGTGTGTTTTAGTTGCTGTCCTCAACAACTGGAGTAGTACCTGGAATACTGTAGAGCTCTAAAATTATTTATTGAATATCTAAGATAAAGAAATAATAAAATTGTCTTTTCTGTGTGTGCTCAACCAAGCTATCATCTACTCTTGAATTCTTCACGCTAAACGTACCCACGTTTCTAGGAAGTGTTTTCCCCAATGGCTTCCCTATAATAACTTATACAATTCATAGATGCTTACATACCTGTATCCTTCACTCCTTCCTAAAATGTGAACATGTAGAAGAACTTCTGAACACTATTACTCTACCTGATAGTGACACACAGGAAGGAATCCCTTGAAGCCATCTTTAAAATTCCTAATTTTGGAGAGCCACAGGATTGCTCTCTTGTGCTGCTTTTTGTCTTTTGTATTATCAATTTTGCTGTTGATTTATTGATATTGGTGACTTCCTTGCCACTACTGCATAAATAATTATAACTTCTACTAAGAGCACAGCAGTCTGCTTCTGCTTTCCTGTGTGCTGCTTACCTGACATCTATCCACCCAACAGTCCTCCAGAATTTCACATCACAGTAATTTCCATCAGCATTATTACTACTGATCTTTCCCTTTTGCTTGCAATTTTCAAGTGCCTTTATCAAATCCTGGTAATTCTGTCTTTCCAGTGTATCACTCAACCTTTCACACTTTGTGTCTACTCCCATACCTCATCCTACTAATACTTACAATCTGGACTTCGCAAATAACTAAACATACTCTTCTCTACCACTGTTCTTTTCCAATCTACTTTACACCTTACTTCTAGAATATCCTTTTGTAAAATTGATGTGCAATTATATCATCCACTATTTCATATAACCTTTTAATGATGCCTTAAAGCTCTTTGTTTGATAGTTTAATAGGATGTGTTATTTCTCTAACTTTCTGGAGTTGAGTCATAGCAATGCATTCCACATTTTCTCTACTTAAACACCAGTAACTTCCTCTCCTTGACTCCACATTGTCCATGCTTATACAGCCTCTTTGAGCCTGTCATTTTACTTGATCTTTTAAAGATCAAGACCTCATGTCCCGCAGTGACGTTTTTGAAAAGAGAATGTAGTCTACGTGGGGATTATAATGTATACACTTGCATGCTCTTATAACTTCCTGGCTGGTGAATATCTGGTTCCTACAGAATGATAGGGTAGATAAAAACTGAAGGAATGCAATGATATACTTTTCTGTGTGCTAATTTCTGCTACATTCCCATGCCTGTAGCCCTGCAAATCTATGAAAATGTTGAAGCCTTCTACTATTGTTCCCTCAGAATTAGGATGTGACTTAGGCAATGGGAACATCATCATCCCCACCATACGTGTGAGGACACTGAAATTCATGATGCTAAACACTAAGCAATCGAAGTGGTAGAAACCAAATATTCTCATTCTTAACCCCATGAGTGAGTTAGGACGGGATAACAGTGTTTGTGGATGCAGTCTTCAGTTATGTCTAAGAAGATGAATTATTTATCAGACCTCGATTGACATATAAAACTACGATGTCTTGGAATTTATAGGATTATTTGGTTACAATTTCTTTTCATAGTTAAATGGCCTGATCTTTTCAAACTCAGTCTTTGTTTTCTTTATGGTTGTTTCACAACTTTTTATTTTAAAAAGGGAGGGCATACTTCCTTTTAGAATTCTGGCTTTAAATCGCTGTAAGAACAAAATATAGTATACTTATAATTTATAATTTGATAAAAAATAGCACGTCTTGTATTCAATGAGAAGTATTGTTTTCTTAGAAAATTACAAACAATAATTGCAGAACAATTTTACCATGATGACTCAAATAAATCTGCTTTTTAGAGTAGAAGGTATCATCTTTGCCCCATTATTAGGTAAAATAAACCCAAGGACAAAGGAAATCCAGAGGGAATCCTTTTGGCAATCTTGTCATGCAGTTTCTGCAAAACATTCCCTGCAGTGCAGGATTGTTTGAAGCTTTCCATGCTGTCTTGCTTGCTGTGCCAAAAACTAGCTGCCTCTTGCTGAGAAAGATTTTCTGTAAAAGAAAAAGAACCGAGTGACTTGCTATTTCTGTATGGTCCAAGGTCCGAGTAGGTCACAATCCAGGTAAAGTGATCCATTGTCTTTGTTTCACATCTGGTCTTCCAATTGGTTGAAAATTCTTAGCTGGGAAAAGGCACATTGCATTTAATGTTGCTCTCTTTTGCACAAGGAGCACGTTGTCTGTCGATCAATCCTTTATTTTTCATTTTCATTTTGTTTATCATTTTTGAATTCTATTACTTGATACCAAAACCATGCAGAGTCAGAAAGTAACAAAAATATGCTTGATGAGATTTATAATATGGATAAAACACAAATAGAAAAGATTGTGTAAGAAAGTCACATCTTGTGATATTTCCAAATTTACTGAAAGTGAATTAAAAAAATCTAGGTTCTATGGAGAAATGGTGGGATTGGAGACTGACCATTTCCCCTGGGGCCCACTTTGAAATCTGAAAGAACATACAAGTCATGCTGTTACGTGGTTCACACCTGTAATTTCAGCACTTGAAAGGATAGCAGAAGGATTAATAATCAGTGTCAACTTAGGCATCATAGCAAGACCCTATCTGAAGAGCTTAAAGCAAAAAGCAAAGCAAACACAATAAACACCACAATAAAAACCAAGGTGAAGATTGACACAGAAAGGGTTCTACAAGAGGAAAGAAGACATTGCCAGTGGAAGAAATTTTGCCATGTAAGTATGAAACTGAAATGCCCAGGAGGTTATAGTAAGTTCTGTGAACTCAAAATGGCTGATACGTAGTCATAGTAAATTACCATCCACTAATCAGTTGCCAACCAATCACGCTTCAGGAAAATCTTCATAATGTGGATATGTAAATAGAAGAAGTATAAAGAAGTTATATGTTGAAAATCTATACATGTGACAGCTGCCTTAATATATGGCTACATTTTCAATAATTCATTGTTTAGCCTGAAACAGTCCCCAAATATACAAAACTGAAATGTAAAGACTCTTTATAAGATTAATTTTTGCAGAGAAATTCTCTTCTCATAGTCCCATTAAAACTTATAAAATGTAGAGCTCCAAAGGCAATCTTATGATCATCTCATCCTCGTTTTCGGTGCAGAGCTCTAAACCTTTCTCAGAAGAATAAGCATATGGAGAGATCTTGTGTGAAGATCATGTTAGGATTCTGTCTTCTATAGACTACCATATCATGTGAGATTTTGATTTTTTTATTTGCTTTTTTACTATGTAATAATTCCAAAATATCATAGGATCAAAAATTATTATTAAATAACTGAAATATTAAACCCAATGAAAACACACTTCAAATTTAACTTCCAGGACTTAGATATTTACTTATTTTCAAAAGAACAATAGGTAATAAAAAGATGAGAACAATAAGGAATTTCAAAACAAGAGGATAGGAAATTAATAATGGTTGTTATATTGCATATTGTTATCTTCAAAGAAGTTGTTCAGATTACTAGATAGAGGGGTGCAAAACTGATCCAATAAGTAAGCATTAGCTGTTACTTTCAGTAAACCAAATAAAATTAGTAGTATAATAATCTTAGCTATTTCAGAAGAGAAATTAGGTGGAAATGTTGAAGATACAGGAGTAAGTAGAGAGTTTATGAACAAAAATCAAAGTGCATGGGGAATAATTGAAATAATCAACAAATGCCATCTCATCTCATGGAAAAGTTTTTGCACATGAAATTAAATCATCAAAAAAAGAGAAAAACTTAAGAAATGGAAAAAATAAGCTACTGTCCCTCAGACAAATGACTTCTACCTAGAACATATAAAGAATTAGAAAATCATGACTTCAAAATTCAAAGAGTCAGTCCGAAAATGGGCATCTGAAATGAACACACTCTCCTCAGATTAAGAAATACAAAAGGCAAATAAATAGATGAAAAGAAGTTCAATACCAGGCCATTTGAGATATGCAAACTAAAACAACACCTAGATTCCATCTCTCCCCAGAAAAAATGGCTATCATCAAGAAATCAACCAATAACAAATGCTCGTGAGGCTATGGGGAAAAAGAAAACTTTCTCCACTATGTTGGGTATGTAGGTTGACACAACCACTGTGGAAATCAGTGTAAAGATTCCTCAAAACATAAGATTACAGGTCCCACTCAATGAAGCTATTCCTCTTCTGGCTATTTTTCCAGAAAAATGGAAAATTTTATACTACAGAACTATACGTGCACCCATGTTTATAGTAGTGCAATTTTTCATAGCTAAATCTCAGACACAAACCAAATGACCAGCAACTGAGAAATGGATAAAAACGATGTGGTAGTTTTATATAATGGAGTATTATTCAGTTATGAAGAAAGATAGACTCAAGGATTTATAGATGGTTGGATGTACCTAGAGATCATTTTTACAAGTGAAATTAAATAAGACTCACTTGTATTGTTTCCCTAGTGAAAGAGTAAATAAAATCCAAAAATTACAATAGATATTGTGAAAGGGAGAGAAACTGCTCAGAAATGAGTAGATACATAGAGATATTTGTACTTGTAGTTGAATTTACTTGATACAAAGACGGAGAGTAGAAAACATTTCTTGAAAGATCTATGAAATAAATTTTTATTTGGCTAATAAATAATCCTTAACTTCATCTTAACATTTTTTAAAATTGATGGTCAAAACATTTATGTTTATTGAAACTTAGAACAAAGATTGACATCAGAACCATTATTTACTAGTGCTCATGTATATCATACAGTGTTTATCTAACTGTATATTTTACCTTTTAATAATAGCAGCTGCTTTTGCATATGTAATATTTTTTTTATCAGAACCGGGGATTGAACTCAGGCCCTTGTGCTTGCCAGGCTAGCACTTATTCTACTGAGCTATCTTCCCAGTCCCTTGCATATGTAATAAAATTTTGTTGAATCTCAGCTATATTCTCTCTTCTAGTAACTTATGATGACATTAAATATTTTTACTGTATTTCTTGCCACAAAATAGAGTGAAAAATTTAAGCAAATATAAAAAAAATTCATAAAACTGTTGCTGGCCTTTGAGAACTTGGCTTTCAGTGTTTTTCATTTTAAAGGCTTGAAATAATAATATTAAAAGACACAAAGATAGTATGGATATGTTCTGGATATTTGTCCTCAGTTTTTCCCTACTATTAACTTTGTGGATTGCTGTAATGCGTCTGTTAAAATAAACAAAAACTTTATTTTGGCACATTACCATGAGCTGCACGTGTCGGCAGTGTTCTGTGAACACTGTTTTCCGGCTGCAGGATCACCACGTGGGGCACCTCATTGCACTTAGTTCTTATGGCCTCTGACTCCTCGGGGTCTGTGATGGTTTTTCTCTCTCTCACTTTTTAAAAGAACTTTGACAGCTTTGAAATAAGGTACTCAAGAGTGATGAAAAAGTCCTTAATTTTGACTTGTCTGATGACTTTCTTGTGCTAAGACCTGAGGTATGAATTTTGAGAAGGAACTCTACAGTAGTGTGGTGGCCTTCTCATTCCATCATATCAGATACTACATGACGTGAACATACTATCTCTCTGTTGATGTCATCCTTATGAAGTTAACATCTACCAGGTGTTACTTCTGCTGGAAAGCATCTCTCTGTCTGTCTGTCTGTCTGTCTGTCTGTCTGTCTGTCTGTCTGTCGGTCTGTCTGTCTGTCTGTCTCTCCCTCTCTCTCTTTCTCTCTCTCTCTCAGAATATTTTGATCTAGAGCATATAAAGAATTTTTAAAAGTTCTCTCAATATTCAAAGATCCAATTCAAAAATTGGTATCTGAAATGAATACACACTTCTCAGATGAAGAAATATAAACAGCAAATAAATGGATGAAAAAAATGTTCAACATCATTGGTCATTTCAGAAATGCAAATCCTTTTGGAAATGAGATCATTTTCAAGCTCACCATCAAGGACAGGAAAATTAACCTATACCTTCTGGAGGGGGACTGTATATGTAGATTATTTGGAATTTTTTTGCAAAGAAAATTTGATCGATTTTATTTTTTTTAGGTAAAGATGTTACAATGAAGAGCTATTGTATACACTTTAAATTTCATAACATGATTTAATTTTCTATTTTAAAACTGTATAGGACATCAAAAGGCTTTCTTTGAGAATTTGAAGTGAATATTGTAGAATAAAGGAAACTACTTATCTAATAGGGAATATGTATTGTCTAATAGGGAAAATATTCTAGCCTAACCCTCTTATGTCTTGTGTGAAAATATTCATTATATGTCCTTTGGTGAATTTAGAAAATGCTCAGTTTTAATTTCAAAATGTTGGATTAAGCAGAAAGTATCAATATACATTATTAAATACAAATCTACTGACCAAAAATTGAGATGAGACAGCTAAAAATAATATTTTGAGATGTAGCTAAACACAACTGTTTCTTTTTACATGCAGACAGATGGAATATAATGAAATACAATTGCAACTATATTCTACAATCAGAGAACATATTTTCCAAAAGCTTCAGCTTCAAGGGTCTTGGGTTATACTTCAGAAGGACTGAATGGTTTGCTCATGGTGACCTCAGTGCATAACAAGGGACAAGTAGAGACAATAGATTTGGCACATATAGTGTTCTATGGCTAATAAGTACCCTATAGGTTTGTAGCAAAATTTCAAAGTCAATACATATTTTATGGGAAGCCAATCAGATTTTCAAATAAAGAATAATATGCTTAACCAGTTGTCTAACCATTAAGATGTGGCTGGTTACGTGCAACAAAGGGTATGTTTTAAAAAGAGCATCTAACTCATAAGAAGAAAGTCTGTATGATCTCAACTTCATATAAATTATATTGGTAATGCGATATAAAATACATCATATAAGAAATGTTCGTGATGTGGATTAAGAAAGTTGAAAAGTGGATTAAGAAATCTTAGAGAAAATCATCACAAATTAAAGTAATAAAATAGAAGGATCTTCATGTAATAATTAATAATTCTAAATTTCCTACTAAGACGTTGCTATCAATCTGCTGGCTCCATAACATTGATATTATCAAATAATAATTTTATCCATAAATACCTGGCTTTGAAATATTTCAATTTTTCCCTTCTATTAAATCCTGTCCAGATGAGGTTACTATTTTGAAATAATGGGATCATTCTTGGTTTGATAAACTTTTACACACTCTGAACAAGTAGGCAGGACATGCCAGCTCCTACTAACAGGAAATCCTTCCTTTCTAAGTTCATCATGAATAACTTTATTACGTTTTGTCACTTTGACTAACACATCTAAGAAAGTCAAATTAAAGGTTAAAAAGGTTGCTTTGGCTTAAAGTTTCAGGGGTTACAGTCTAGGGGTTAGTGGGCCTGCAAGTCAGAACCTTATTGTAGAAGGGAGGATAGACAAAAGTATGGACCTCAGGGAATCCAAGAAGCAGAGAGCAAGACAAAAGCCAGAGAGAAAGGGTATAAGGCCCCTGTGAGGTCCCAGGGTCATGCTTCCAGGACCTCCCCCTCCTAAAGCACCCAGAAGTGTGCTCAATTCACTCTCTAAGCAGTCTCAAGGTTCACTGCTGCAGTCACCAAAATGTATACAATCTCTACTTCTAATGAAGGCAAAAGCTGGTATGAAGAGACAAGCCAGGTTTTATCTATGAATTTCTCAGATCACCTGCTATGTTTCATCCTCCTTGTCTCACTCTGTTGAGACAACTTCACCTCTGGTTGCTTGCCTGTCCCCCAGCTTCCTACTGGGTCCCTCTGCCCAGTGTGGCTTTCTGTAAATGTTTTGTAAACTTGTGCTAAAGTGATGATTCTGAAATGTGATGGGACACACACCATTCTTCTAGAAATCCTTTCCTATGTCCTTATATCTCTCATGATAAAAGGCGGTTTGCACAGTCCGTGAAGTCTGGACTGTGCTCAGCTCTCCCTGATACCCAGATGCTCTGTGCCTTCTCGCAGTGAGCTGCTTCCATCTGTCAGGTTTTCACATCTAAATTCTTTACTTTCTCTCTCTATTATATTTTGTCTGTGTTGCTCCCTCACTCTGGAACATTCTTAGGTAGTTTTCTGTTTTTCCATGTGTGAGGGTGATTTAAATGTCTAAAGGTGTTAAAGTAGCTAACCTAGGAGTATTTCATTATTAGGTTTTTCTGGTTTTCTGCCTTCTTTCCACCAATCTTCTACTCAAAGAGAAACCTGGTGGAACTTCAATGTCAATCCTATCTCCAATATGTAGTACAACACTCAGTATTTAGGAAGTATTCACTGCATCTGTTTAAAGAGATTACATGCAATAATACAGAACATCAAAACAAGATAATATGAGATTAACAGTGGTTATGATATCGCATATTGTTATCTTCAAAGTAGTTGCTCAGTTTATAAGATAGAGGCAGGGAAAATGGATCAAAAGTTTTGTGTAAAGGACCAGCCAAATAGCTCAGCAGATTAAAGCTTCTGCAAGAAGGTGCAGGGTCTGAAGATTCGATCCCCAGCCTGCTGCGCCGGACCCAAACCCGGTGTGCACTGAGAAGCCAATTGAGACTGGGTGTGGTGGTGGGTTCCTGTAATCCCAGCTCTCGGGAGGTTGTAAACAGGTAGATCACTACGAGTCCAGTCTAGTAGTGAGACCCTGAACACCCTGTAGACCCTTCCCTAAAAAGATACAAAAAAAGTTTTGTGCTGATTGTAGTTTTTTTTAATAAACATGTAGAAGATATACTTATAAATATGTCCCCAGTTAAATGATCTCTTTCTATTATGTGTACACACACCTTTGAAAAAGATAGCATTTACATTTATTTTTATATTATCTGCATTATTTCAATTGAAAAATATTTTGAAGTTTATAACCTAAAAATACTGTACTATCCATGTTTGGGAAAATGATCACATTCTGTAGAAATTTCCATTGGAATTTCTGTGCCAAGTTCTTTAGAACAATTGCAATTTTTTGTTATTATCTGTCAGGTTTACACTTTCATATCAAAGCCTAGCATTTAATGGGATTTTGATGAAATTTCTATCAGTATCTACTGAGTAATGATACAGTTACACAAAAATAATTATGAACATTTATTAAAAATTTTGCAAGTTGGATTTTTCTACATAAAGATAATTAAAAATGAGTGAATTTACAAGTAGCATGTTTACATACATGACACGTAAGTCACCCACTAAAATGGAAAATGCAAGAGTGGAATTTCTTTAATTGAGATGGGACAGAAAACAAAGAGTAGATGGCCTGATCATTGCTCCTAGCAGAGAAGTATAAGGAACCCCAAGAAGGTGAAAGCAGTCACGGAGTAATCACGGTGGTACTGAGAAAACTGTGCTTTGTGTAAGCCAAGAATACCGCAGTGAGGATGGAAAGCACAAGAGCCCAAGCAGTAAAAGGTAATTTTTACTAAGCCTTTACATTCACAGCCTCTTTCAGGCTCAGGAGGATCTTCCCACATGGGCATCATGGGAGTGGTCACTTCCCAACAAGCAGCAATTTAAAGGCAAAATTATCTCCTCTAGCCAATTTAACTACATTTGAAGAACAATTGTTTAATGACCACCATCATCGATATGTAGTAAATATATTATTATAGGCACCTAGGTTAAATGAAGATTACTGCAGTCAGAGAGGGACTCAGCCCCCAAGGAAGTCAGAATGAAAATGAAGACATCAGCATGATGGCTGGAGGGGCACATTAAGAAGGCCAGGCCTCAAGATGAGAGGCAATAGCCAGGCCTCCACGCCACCCTACGAGATAGGCAGTAGCTTGAAATTATGCTGTAATGAGCAACAACTGGTCCAGTAAGTCCAGACAGGGTCCGACCTCCAGGGGGGTGACCAGAGTAGTTGAACCGGACCACTTCCCAAACTCCATGTACCCTCATTACATGACTCATCTACTGATTGGCTCAACTTTGTGTAAATAGTGAGATTTATATGTAATTGGTTGCCTCTACTTTGACCCAGATTCTACCCATGTTGGGCCTTTGCCATACAAATTGGCCTTAAGGTCCTTCATGGTCCCCTATTTGAGATACCTCTTGGAAATACAGGCAGTATTCTTCTCTTTATTTCCAATAAAACTCTGAATTTTTCCATTGATTTAGAGCATTATCTCTTTTTTAATTAATTTTATTGAGAAAGAAATAGCAATGAGAGAGTTTCAAAACAAGTTAGTAGGACAGTTACAATAAT
>NDGN011467054.1:0-10120 GCA_002564285.1 Tympanoctomys barrerae
TCTGGGTCTATTCAGGATCCCGCGGTCTGGGTCGTCTCACTCACTCGCCGGGCCCGCGCTCTCTTTCCCATTTTAAAAGCCAAGTCAAAGATATTAGTAGATTCTGATTCATAGGTACTCACCCTTAGCTGCATATTAAAAGAGCTGGAGAGTTTTTCCCTTTTTTTTCACTATGCAGTTTAGGCTTGCCTGCCTATCAAGCATAATGTTGTGAGTTCGATTCCCAGTACCAAGGACAGAGGGGAGATTACTATAAGATGAAGCGATTATCTGATATATGATGATTTTTCACCCCTTATAACAGACCTCTGTTCATTCTGTCTCAATTGACTCCCACTCTTCCCTCAGTGGGACATGCCTACACCACTCCTAAATTCCTAGACATCAGAAAAACAAGTTTGTTTCTTATTTACCAGTTGAGTCCAGAACAAATTTCTTTTATGCAGAAAAGATTGTTATGATGAAATTCCACTGCTCTACAGAGAGAGCCTGATTTTCTAAATAGAGACATTTTTAAAATTTCATCAGACTGGCCATGGTGGCACACGCCTGTAATCTCAGAACTCAGGAAGCTGAGGCAGGTGGATCGCCAGGAGTTCAAAGCCAGCCTGAGCCACATGGCAAGACCGTATCTCAAAAAATATTTTTTCCATCAAGTGGAGCTAGGAAATTGTATGTTCATATGTAGAAGAGTAAAATTAGTTCCGTTCCAAACTCTGTACAAAAATCAACTCAAAATGGATCAAAGACCTTAATATAAGACCTAAAACTTTGAAATTGCTAAAAGAAAACATAGGAGAAAAGCTGCAAGATAGTGGGATAGGTAGTGAGTTGCTGGACAGGACTCTAATACCTAGCTATCAAGGTGGGGACTGACAAATGGGAGTCAGATTAAAAAGCTTTCCCAACAAAGGACACAGGCAACAGGATGAGGAGACAGCCTACAGAATGGGAGGGAGATTCGGCCGGCTGTTTATCTGACAGAGGGCTAATATCCAGAACATGAAGAACTCGAAACACAACCCAAAACATTCACCAAAAGCTGGACAAATGTTCTGAATAGCCACTTCACAGAAAAAGAAAGTGTAAATAGCCACCAAATGTATGGGGAAATGCTCAGCATCTTTAGCCATCAGGGAAATGCAGATCAAAAGTACACTGAGATTCTGTCTCATCCTAGTTCAAATAGCTATTACCACAATAATTATAAATGTTAGCTAGTTTCAGAGATAAAGGAACCTTGCACAGTGTCAGTGGGAATATAAATCAGTACAGCCACCATTGAATACAGTATATGGAAGTTTCTCATAAAACTTAAGGATATAGCCACAGCCCAGGAAATTGGCATATAAAGATAACCTGCATACTTCTGCTACAGAGGTAGAGATAATCTACAGGCCTCTGCTCAAATATAGCCTCAAAGGGGTTGTCTAGAATGGTACCCCAGTTCCATCCCGCCCCTCTGTATGCCTTTACCCAACTCAGACCCGTCACATTACACAGTTTACAGTCTGACACTCCGTGCCCACTTAGAACAGACGCTCCAGTGAGTGTTCAGTAAGTGGTTGTTAAAGGGGTCAATATCTTTTGTTACTTTTTTTGTTTTGTTTTGTTTGTTGTCTGGGGGTTTTGGGGGGGTTTTTTGTTTTGTTTTGTTTTGTTTTTTGTTACTGGGAAGTGAACTCAGGACCTTGCGATCGCCAAGCAATGTTGTACTGCTGACCTATATCCCCAGGCAGCACATTCTTTTTTGAAAAGATTGGATTGCAATTAAGAGCAAAACAGCTGTGCAAACAGGACAATCAGTGTGGTAGCTCTCTTTAACGGTGCTGCCCCTCCATAGATTATTCTAGGATCCCTGACATGTAGAACAGGTGAGTATGGAAGCTCTGTCTTGATTATTTGGTCTCCTGATGGACGAGTTAAAGGGATCAAGACTGGAGACAGGGAAAGCATTAAAAGGCTGCTACTGTAACCTCTTAAGAAATCACAAGGGTCTGGACTGAAAGGCAGAAAAGTGGGCAAATGGAGTAGAGTCAAGAGCTGTTTAAGTGGTAAACACAGCAGACTTTGGACAATGAGGAGAGAAAGGAAGACAAACTCACAAGTTTTATGTTGGGCAGATGGTCCTATTGGTTTCTTACCAAGATAGGAAGTATGTATTAAAAGCAAAGCACGTAGGGACTGGGGAGATAGGTTAGTGGTCTCAGCGCCTGCCTGGCAAGCACAAGGACCCAGGTTCAATCCTCCAGTACTGTATGTCATGCCAGCCCTGCACCATGCCGGCCACTGAAACCTGTAATCTCAGCGCTGGGAAGGCTGAGACAGGATGATCACTATGAGTCCAAGCTGTGTAGCAAAACCCTGTACCACATAAGTAAATAAATAAATAAATCTTTTATTTTAAAAAGCATAGGTAGGACAGGAGAGGGTGCAAGTAAGTTCAGTCTTCAGTGAGTTTCATCTGAGGTGTCAGATTGTAAAATGGAGAGGCCCCATAGACAGCTGACCAGGGAACAATCCAGGGTGAACACAGCTCTGGCTTCTGTGGTAAAGACTCGGCAAGGCATACTTGGCTCAGGCCTTGCTGGACTCCCTGCAGAGAACAGAGACAAAAGGTGGAAAGAGCTCTTTGAGTCAAGGATGGAAATGACTTTTGGGGATGAAGAAGGTTTCAGGAGTTCTTAAGGATATGCCAACAACTTGGGCATTTTTCTGCACTGGGCACCAGTAATATTTTATTTTTTCAAATCCTGAAAGAGTTCTATGATCCACTTTGTTTCACACCACAGAGTAACAGATTTGAAGTGGTTTGTGGAACTTTGTTTTTAAGGAAGCCAAATCTGTCAGCATTGTACACAGCAAAAGACAAGGAAATCAGTAGTCCCTTTCCTCTATGTAAGGCTCATGCCTTCTATCCCTAGGATGTTGCTTCCTGACTCCTCAAGCACACAGTAAACTTCCCAACGAGAAAAGTATTTTCTAAGGATCAGCCCAATAGCTCAGCAGACTAAAGTGCCTGCTTAGACAGGTGCAAGGACCAGGGTTCAATCCCTGGTGTGCCATGCTGGCCCTGCCCTCAGAGTGCCTTAAGATGGTAACTGAAACTGGGTGTGGTGGCACTCATCTGTAACCCCAGCGCTTGGGAGGCTGAAAATAGGAGGATCACTACAAGTCTGATCTTTGTAGTGAGATCCTGTAGACCCTGTACTAAATACATTTTTAAAAAAAAAATATTTTATAATCTGTTTACATATGTAACCTGAAATAAAGTTGGGACTTGAATTGTGAACAAAATAAATAAGTGCATCTCTGCCTGTCTCACTAAATACGGGTGAAAATCCTACATATTACATTATAAAACAAACCCAGAAAGATTCTGAAGATGGCAAGGGGAAAAGTAGATCAGCTGGGGATGTCAGAACTCAAGAAGTACCATGATACTGAATTCCTGGGGTGGGAGACCTTTTTTGTTTTGTTTCTGTTTCATACATTGTGGACTGGCTGCCCTAGAGAAAATAGCATTAAAGAGAAGTTCGTTCTCATCAAAGGAAAAATTAACCGACACCCAAAATTAAGGAAAGGTTCATTTAGCTCAGTTAGTGGAGGTTTCAGTCCACACTCGGCTGGCACCAAGGCAGAGTGCCACTTGGCAGAGGGCAGCCATTCATGGTTACAGAAAACAGCAAAAAGAGCAAAGGGAGGAGTGGCGGCTGCAGCAGCTATCAAGTCTCTCTTCCTTCTTTATACTGTATTCAGGTTATCCACCCAGGACAGGTGTAGCACTCACACTCATAATCCTAGCGTTGGATCATGAATTAATCACAAACTCTAGAAGCCTGCCCCAATAACTGCATGAGGCTTTGGGGAGACAACTACACACAAACCCATAACAACCTAGCAAAGCAGAAACCTTTTTTGTTGTTGTTGTTTCTCCTCTTTCTGCAGAACTAGAGATTGAACCCAGAGGTGTTCTACCATTAAGCTATGTCCATAGCCCTTTTTTAAATTTTATTTTGAGATATGATCTCACTAAGTTGCTTATTCTGGCCTTAAACTTGTGAACCTCCTGCATCAGCCTCCCAAGTAGCTGGGATTACAGTATGTACCACCACATCCAGCTTTAGCAGAAATCTTTTGACACTAAACACCCTTCAAAAAAAAAGCACCAAATGGCCAAAATAAAACTGCAAACATCCTCAGCCTAGTGAAAAGCCTGGACTTGCACCTTGCCCAACAGTTAGAGGATGCCTTCTCCAGACCCTTCCCTGCTGGGAGTGTTGAGGGATCCTAGTATGGAGCCTGGAAATCTACCCCTCCCCTAATTGGCCAGTGGAGGCTGAGTGAAGCGCCAATTCCCATACCCTCCTAGAGATTATGAGGATTCCCACCAGAAAGGGGTCCATGGAGGCCAAGCTGGAGGACTAGACTTCCAGTCATCTAAAGTAAAAGCACTGAGGCCTTCCTTTCCCTACTGGCCCATTTTTAACTGAGGCCTGCTAAAATAAAAAAATTTAGTCTCGAAATGTAATACCCAGCTGGGGAGATAGCTCAACAGCATAAATGCCTTCCTGGCAAGTGCAAGGTCGTAAGTTTGATCCCCAGTACAAAAAAAGAAAAATTAATACCAGGATGTAATAAGAAGTCACTCATCGTACCTAAAATAGAGCAAAGCTAGTGTACAGAGATTCAGTTTGTTGGCAAATATAGGATAATATCAGCGATGATGAGTGATTTTTTTTTTGTATTGAGAGGGTTATTAATTTGTAACATAAAAAATTCAATTAAGAGACCAATAGGGAAGCAACTTAATTAAGTTGGTATTTTAAGAGAGAGAAAAATATATTTAAAATAGATATAAAGCTGGATTCAATTAGTAAAACAATTATCTTTATAAAGTAATAATTTGACTCTCTAGGATCTATTTAATAGTTTTACCTAAATCAGTGGTTTTATGTGATTAGTCTTGCTTGAGGAGTTTTACAAACTGTAGATTCCCAGCCCAATTGCAGGCCAAATAAATCAGTCTCCCCATGATCCCAGTGCACAGCCATGGTTAGGAGCCACTGGCCCAAATGAGTCACAACCAGAATGTAAGTGGAAGGGTGTTTACACCTTCTGAATAGTCACAATGGATGGAACAAGGTTGAAGCAATAAACTTTGCATGCTTTTGCTAAAAGAGCGCCCTCTTGGGCCATTTGTCTTGCTTCATGTACCTTTGTGATGAATTTGATTATCTGGTTACCAAACACAACAGTAAATCTGAAACAGTAATTAAAGGGGAGTCCATCTACACAGCCAGGCGTGTTGATGGTTGCCATATATGAAAACCAACAGCTTAGGGAAGCTCTGAAATTTAGTTCAGTTGCACTAGATGGCTTGGTCTTTAAAGCTGGTTCACATGTTTTCTTGAGCTATTTCTACAGAGCCGTTTTCTTGGAATTAAACATTCAGTTTTGCATAAAACTGTTCAACTGAATTCCAAGTTGCAAGACATCATTACTCAAGCTACTAGATATTCTAAGCAAGAGGCCTCTAGTAGGTCTGTTGGAGATTGTAAACATAAAGAAAACAGTTACACATTAATTAGTGGGTTCTAGCCACCTTTCTGGTAAGAAATTTGATGAGTTTAGCCACAAAATGAAAAAACTGAATTTCCTCATCACTGATGAAGTACTTGCAACAAAGAAAAAAGGACTCAAGCATTTAAATTAATAGAAGAGGCTATGGCAGGTCCAGCTTCCTGTGTATCTCTCTGGAGGAATTTGTATTTAATCTCATAAAGTACAAAGTTCATTTATAGCAAGAACATTGTCTAGGTTGTAGATTTTCTTCCTGATGGTGCCCTTGATCCCTGTCAGGGTATGGAAAATTTGGAAGAAATTAAATTTGGACGCGGAGATGTTATTTATTCAATGCAGTGAGATGGATTGGCGTTGGAAACTTATTAAAGTGTTTTACAGAGTGGCTCTCGTCAAGCTGTTAAAATCAAGGGTTGAAAGCCCTTGTCAATCAGTGATATAAACTTAGCCCTTTAATCAGTTGACTACAATTATTATCATTGACCTGAATAATATTTATCAATAATACTAGGCTTATAACAGGCACTTGCATAAATAGTTGATTATCCTTGTTTTGAAGCAATTTTCATACTGCCCAAGGCCTATATTTTGTATAATAGGTTTTACATCATCACAAAAGTACATGTGGTTCACACATACCAATATGATTTTTGGAATATGTGGCTCAGGACTAGGGTATCGTACATGTCATGAGTCTCTGAAGATACATCTGTTTTAAAACACACTCACTAATTAATGTTTGCTATAATAAAAAAATCTGAAAAAGTCAAAGAATAATTTGTTCTATTTATTGAAGCTAAATATAGGGGGTTTAGTTATTCAACATATTAAAATACAAACAACCACTAGGAAGAATGTATGCAGTGTGTTAATTATTGAAACTGTCCTACTGATTTGAAACTGTCTCATTGCTATTTGTTTATCAATAAAATTTGGCCAAAAAAATACAAACAAAAATATTATTAAAAATGATACTCATTTATAAAGGATTTAACCTTTAGTTATCCCAAACTACACTTTCTTGTCCATGATGCATTTATAAAATTAGGATTTTGTCTTCCTAGCTGAGGAAAACTTGAAGCCGTGGGTGACTTTAAGGGCTGAGAGCAAGAGTCAGGCACCAGGGATGGAGGGTGTGAAACCTGCAGCTGTAACGCGCCCAGAGCACCACACTGGGCCTCTTGGAGGTGTTTGGCTCCCTCAAACATGGAGGCCTCAGAGTAGGTGAGCTTCTTATGGGTAGCTGGGCTGGAAGTGTAAGGGTCCCATTGAATGAGGGCAAAGCTGTATCACCTGCCTTTTATGATCTAGCTATGGAAGTCACAGTCTCACTTCTTTTGCATTTTAAGTTAAAAGCAGCTAGTATGGTCAGCCTTAATTCAAAGCTGACAAACCTCCACCCCTCAATGGGAAGTGTGTCAGGAAATTTGTGAACAGGTTTTAAACCCACCACATTTAACTATCTAGTTAAAAATTATTTACATAGCTCTGATGTTTAAAATATATTTCCTCTCCTCCCAAAATGCCCCAAAACACTGTCCCCTCAGTGTCAGATTCCAGGTTGGGAACCAGAATCTCATCTGATTCAGTTCAGATACCATTCCTCAGTAGTAAAGTTCTTTCACCTGGATACCTGTGATCTGAACTGATGAATTAACTTCCCCTGCTCAGGAAGGGAAGATAGAAGGCTCATGGAGTCTCTGGCTTTTTACCTGCTTCCTGCTCCCAGAAGCTTGGGGGTCCAGATACCTCTGCATTGTCTTTGTCCCTTTGAATCCAATCTGCAATCTTTGATTCAACCTTTCGAAATATTGATGAATTCACAGTACATCAATTTATAATCCCTATTAGACAAGAGAAAAAAATCTTCACAAAGATGCTCTTCTGTACCTTGGGTTCCTTGTGAGTTACTGTGGACAAGGCCCTCCAGAGCCCTGTTGTTAATGGAGAGAATCTGCAAGGCATGCCCTGAAGAGCTTTAGACGGTCTTTCATCTGTCTGGAAGGTTCTTTGAAGCAGTGCTTTAGATCTTCCTGAGGTTGTAACAAAGGATCTCACAATCCTCCTCTGGATTTGATCCATTGCCCTGAAACCATTTCTTAATTTGAGAATCATTTGCCATCTGGAGAAGCTGAGAATAAGAAGCAGTTTTATTTTCAAGCCGAGCAATTGTGGCCTTCTTTATACTTCCTCTAAATTTTGCATGAAAGACAAACCATTCTTTATTAGGAGCGTCTCTTTCCTCTCATATTTTTTTTTCATAGACAGCAAGAAGCCAGATGGCACTTGCATTACTCTGTCTAGAAACCCCTTATCTGCATCGTCACATTTGGTAGGTGCATTTTTTCTATTCTCTGCCTTCCTTTTGGCAACAGTGTTGTCAAATTTTCTCCCCCTTCATAACAAAGGTTCCCTTTCTTTCCACTTGAAATCCTGTTTTCCTGAGCATCAGCCATTTGCACTCTACAGAATGCCTCCTGGAAACCTGTCGTGACTCCACTTGCTCGCCAAAGCTGGCTGTCTTAGGACTACAGCACCCACTACTTGTTCCACATTTTTTTTTCTGGTGGAACTGGGAATTGAAATCAGGCCCTTGCGCTTGCCAGGGAAGCACTTATTCCACTGAGCCATCTCCCTGGTCCCTTGTTCCACATTTTTATTCCAGCTAGTAATAGAATAAAACACAAACCATCCTAGATTGAGTGGGGGCAAAACAACCACCATTTTATGTTCATGGATTCTGGGGGCTCAAGAATTGGGAGAGGGCACAGTGCCCTGGGTTAGGGAAGATTCCAAGGCTGGCTCAACAATTGAGGGTCCCTTGATGCTGTGGCTGTGAGTTGCCCCCACCCACCTCCCCTCCACCCCCTACCCCCACCCCCGCATTTCACGTTGGAGTTTAACCTCCATTGTGAGTATTTAAGAGGCTAGAACACCATCTGACAATGGTGTTCAGAGGTGAGGCCTTTAGGAGATGATTACAATTAGCTAAGGTCTCTCTGCTTCCTGGCCCCTGTGAAGAAGCAGCTTTTCTACACCCAGACCTTCCACCTGGCAGCTTCTGTCCTGGGACCTACTGTGGTGATATTGTATTTCGAGCAATGCTCAGCTGAGGAGCATTGGAGCTTCAAGTACTCACTTCTGTGGCACCAGAGCTGGGAGAATGGGAACCAGACTGCTGCCTGGCACGGTATCTGCTTGTGCCCTTCTGCATGGTCACCTCGGGACATTCGGACTGTTTACATAGTAGCATAAGGCTCCAGTAATTTTTTGCTTTTAGGTAATGATTGTTAGTAAAGAAATAAACTTTCAGGCCAGGGGTATAGTTCAGAGGCACAGCATTCACCTGGCAAGCAAAAGGTCTGGAATTTGATTCCCTGTACCAAAATAAATAAGCAAGAAAACAAACTTTCAGTAATCTAAACCATGTATTATCTACACGATGAACCAGCGCCATTAAGATTTCTGATCTATATCTAATTCAGGCAAGGAATAAAGCAAGAACATGGGGGGATGGGAATAAAAGGAAGACAATTGAAAGAGATAGGTGAACAGAGACAGCATGAGAGATTTAAAAAGTCGCAGGAGACCTGCAAAATGCTGGAGTAACCATCTTCCAAGTTTCTAAACAAAAAACAGAATGAACATAATGTCTTCCATCAAGGGGCAGCCAAATCAATTTGTTAATTGAGATTTTTTTTAAAGCATAAATATTACAACTCCACAGTCAGACCAAAGTAGAGAATAATAATTTTAAAAGTCAGTTACAACTGCATCAAAATTCAAGCTACTACCTGAAGAAAGCAAATGAGTAGTGCAGTATCATGAAAGTCCTCTTTGAGTCAAGCATATCTCTGGCCAGAGAGGAAAAACCCACGATACTGAAGTCCCTTGGAGAAGTGGGCAGAGAGCAGTAACCAGAGAAGAGAAGAGATTCTCCCAGTAAGACAATTGCTGGAGTAAGTCTGGAACAGAGACACCTGGGATGGAAGTGAGACTCCAAATAGGGTGAAAATGGCAGAGACCCAGGATAGTCTTTGATGGCTTTATAGGAACTAGTAATCATTTGAAGATACTAACTTTTTAAAGATTTAAATTTTTAAAATAACAAAAGCTCATTGACCTATTAGAATCTTTTGTCATTAAATACCAGCCTTTCTGTGACCCACACATTCTCCAGAAAGCTGCAGCTTTTTAAAGCTAAATTTTGGGATTCTGGATTTTCCAGCTAGCATTTTTTAGTGTCTGCAGTTTTTACTGGGAGAGCATGTGAACACATAAAAGCAGAGACAGATGTAGACCGGGTGATAAAGACTGTGAAACAAAACAAGACAATAGCAAAATGACCAAGAGTAGACCTCGGTGGATTACGACCCTTATTCCTTGATCTTTTGTGATACTATACCTACAGACATGGTTTTACTTCTATAGACATGGAGTTGGTGACAGGTTTTTTGTTTTGTTTTGTTTTTTGTTTTTTCCGGAACTGGGGATTGAACTCAGACCCTTGCGCTTGCCAGGGAAGCACTTATTCTAC
>NDGN011467064.1:0-11782 GCA_002564285.1 Tympanoctomys barrerae
GGACCATCACGAGTGTGAGCTGCATAGTGAGACCCTGTAACAACCAAATACATTAAAAATAACTTGTTAAAAATAATAAAAAATTGAAACAATAAAAAATAAAAATTTAAATCTAGTATTATATCGCAAAGGGGGTGGTGAGTCTCATGAAAGCTGTTTACAGTGCATCTTCCATTTCTTTTTCTCATGAGCTGACTATGAAAACTAGAACACAAATTAAAATATAAGATGATTTGGACCTAGATCCAGGAACAGTTAAATGAGTCTAAATGGGTAGCTATATATAGAAAATTGCCTTTAAAATAGCTTACCAGTGCTTATGCAATTCAGAAATAGCCAGTCTCACCACTCATTGTCTCCCACTAGTGTCACTTATGATAACAAACAAATATTCATTTAAGAAGTGCATACAGTAGTTATTTACTAAGCACTGACTCAATGTCTTTTCTAACTGAGCAGAGAAGGTGATAAATAGGAGAATCTGTTCCCTCAAACAGCTCAGATTCCAGAGCTCTGTAAAAAGTAATGTCAGGCTTTGATCAATTTGTTTTTGACAGGTGGATTGTTTTTTTGTTTTGTGGAAATAGTTGGATAGATATTTGTCATTCTTGGTGAAAACAAAACTCCAAAATGAGAAAGGGCTGTCATAGGGTTCAAAAATATCATAAAAAGTTGAGTTCATGGTATTCCAGTATGTTAACCATACAAAATTTGAAAATACAAAACAATAGCAACTAACCCTCTTGAAGGATAATTTAGTAAAAATATAAAAATCAAAAATTTAAAAACATTTTTAAAAATTATTTTCTCTATCATGGCTTGACAATTACCAAAATCTATAACCAAACTCTCAACCACGATTTTTGGGAAATCCCCTTTTCATTGAAAAAAGTAAAAACTATGTTTCTTTCTTGACTTTTATTAAGCTTGCATTATGAATGTTTCCAAAACTTGTATTAAAGATGCACTATAACATATCTCAGTGGACTGTCTGTGGTTAATCTTCAGATAACTCAATAAAGGATATTCTAATTCAAGTTTGGCAGAAGATCAACAATACTTTTTATTTTCTTTGATATGACTTTTGATGGTTCTACTAATGGAAAAGTCTATTAAAGTATTATTTATGCTGGCTATTTAGCTATTTTATAGAATGAAATTATATTTCCCATGCTTTGGAGACTATAGCATAAGCAAAATTTCTCTCCGTCATTCTAAATCTAAAAGGAGAATTTATGATAGGTAATATTGTAGTATTTTACTAGCCTAGTGATATTGGAGTCATGATCTAGACTGCTAGAAAAACTTTGGTCCTATGCTATTTTTCATGAAGCAATAATTTTCTAAATGTTGCCCAGTTCTCAAAAAGCAGATCACAGGAACACTATCAAGGTGGTCAGTTATGAGAAAAACCAATACATGAAACCAGATTTTTTCCTTTGTTTTATGAAGGATACATATGTGGATCAAAAAAACATTCCTGCTCTGTATTGAAGTGCTTTGATTTTCAAAAAGAAATATTTTTTGGCTAAATTTATGAGCTGAAGGAGCAAGTGGCCTATTTTTGGAACATCGGAGAAAAGACCAAACTGTGTCAAATTTGAAAAAAATTGTAACTGTCAGTGTATCTTGGCTGTTTGGCAGATAGATTTTAAGCCTTGTGTATACTGAATATGAAATTTCAAGAGAAAATTTCCAACCTCATTTCTCATTAAAATAGATGTTAAGTATTTATAGCCAAAATTCAGATACGGAGAGACTGTATCAATGCCAAAAACTCTAATTATTGTCTTAACTTGGTGAAAATTTCAAGGACAGTATCTTGAAAACAATTTTAAGTAGGAAAAATACAGAATCTCACCCACTTCTACTGCAGGAAACACGTGGATGGTACATTCTTGGTGTTCGGGCTACACATCTCTTTTGGAAACTCATAAGAAATATTTACTAGCATTAAACTATACATAACTGGTTCTGAATAAATATTTTTAATTCAGCTTCCAATATTAATTTTTGTATACTCAGGATAAAGTAAAATATTCTCCTCAAGAAGTGAACAGGTTCTCCTTGTCACTATTCAGTATTTATCAACGTATACGTATGATCCAAATTCCTCACTTTGGGCAAACCAGAAATCAACACAATAAATTTGATATAAATCATACACTGATGTTCTTTCCCAAATAAAATAATAGAAAATTTTATAGCACTCAAGCATATTTAATTCTCACATAATCAAATTCTTAAAAATGATTATAGGATTCAAAAAAACATTTTTCTTCTTCTAAAACTACCACTGAAAACGTGTTTAGATAAAATTTTAAAGTTTAAAATTACACTTTAAAAGTACAGAAATTTTGTGTATCAAGACATCTGATACATGTCTTCTGTGGATTCTTTCTCTTATTACATGTCCTCATTTTAAGATTTCCAAAACTTGGATCTTAGTTATTTTTTCTTTTTTTCTTTCTCTCTTTCTTTCTCTCTCTCTTTCTTTCTTTCTCTCTCTCTTTCTTTCTTTCTTTTTCTTTCTTTCTTTCTCTCTCATTCATTCTTTTTGTCATTCTTTTCTTCCTTCCTTTTTGCTATTTGTTTTCTTTCCTTTTTATAACATTCTTAGAAAATGAAACATTGTCACAATTTGAACTCTAGTCTCTGCAAGAGAATGCTAGATGTTCTTGACCCTAGACAAAATTTCAGTTATTATACTTCTTTCAAGTCATCTACTACATGTGTATTCAATACCTCCTATCTTCATGTCTGCCTCAGGTACTTTTATGGTTTGTGTCTAGATGTCCCTGCAAAGCCTCATGCAGTTATTTGGGTGTGGGGGGGGGCTTCTAGAGTTTTTCACTGACTCATGATCCAGTATTGTGATTTTGTGAGTGTTACATCAGTCCTCAGGGTGGACAGCCTGCATATACTATAAGGTCTAGAAAGAGGCTTGCTCTCTTTTACTCTTTTCTTTTTGCTTTTATTGCTTTTGTTGTTTTCTGCCACCATGAGCTATAGCCCTCTGTCATATGCCACTCTGCCTTGGAGCCAGCAGAATATGAACTGAAACCTCCACAAACTGTGAGCTAAAAAAAACTTTTCTGGTTTTACTTGAATGTTGAGTATTTTGTTTCAGCACTGACAGAAAAGAAACCAATACAGAATTTGATACAAGAGAAGTGGGACTGTTGCTGTGGCTATACCTAATCATGAGTTACAAGAGCCTTAAAGGTTTACAGATGTTGCCTGAAAGAGCAGCACTGGAATGTCTTAGGCTGTTCTGTATGGGAGATTCTGGCCAGAGCTCAGAAGACTATAAGGCTGATAGAAATCCTTCCTGTAAAGACCAGGCTCTGGGGGTTTCTACTGGGAAGGACTGCATTGATAGTTGGACCCCAGTCAATATGTGTTATGGCGTGGCAGAAAGTTTGTCTGTATTTTGCTCATGTCCAGAGACTTTGTCTGAGGTTGAGATTAATGGAGGCAGATAATTTAACCTGTCAGAAAAATTTCAAGGCAGTTGAATGTTAAAGCAGTGGCATGGCTATTGTTGGGGGATTTTGGCCAGATTTATGTTGAGAATCAAGAGCAAAGAACCCAGAAGAATGACTTAAAATGTAAGTTTGGCCAGAAAGGAAGTTCCATAAAGTTGGGGACTTAAAAGATAGAGCAGAGGGGATCTTGATTGCTGTTAAGGAGCAAGAGAATAGAAAAGATGAACAGAGGGCATCACAAGAAGTGTAAAGTCTTCACCCTTTGCAGCCTCAAAACTGCCAAAGTGAGAGATGTCACTTTAAGGGGAAAGCCACAGAGTACCATGTTCCAGAGTGGTGGCAACATAGAGAATTTGTTCCCCAAAATCAGGTTCAGAGTGCTCAACAATCCAGGCACTCAATTCCTAAGCTAAGAGAGAAGGAAGCCTGGCAGCAGACCTTGGAATCACTCCACATGTTGCTGGTTTTAGGCACATGCAGAACACAAGAGTTCTGAGGTTAAAAAGGCTTCCACCTCGATTTCAAAAAGGCAAATGAACAAAAAATCCATATGGTATAAGATATTTCCCAACTTCTACCCATAGCTCTCCAATATGTATTTTCTGTTATAGTCAAACAATTTTCCTGACTGTTCATGAGCATAGTTTTACATTTCCCCCTTCAGCACCTCACAAAATGCCTCCCAACCACTTCCTTGGGGGCCGGGTTTCACCCAAGCTAAGATGTACCTGAACTACCACCCTGAATTCCCCCACTAACTTTCCCAACCAATATTCAACACTTTCAAAAAGCAGAGATTGTTGTGTTCATTGTGGCACTCAAAAATGTTTTGCTGCCTAAGCCTTTAAAAATTAGTATATTTGTTGACTTAGCTTTTCAAAAGTGAAAAATTCAATTCTTTAGGTTTAGAGTCTTCATTTATTTGTTTTTATTTTTAGCTTTCTTTTATAGCTCCTAATGTGCTTCTGTTTGTCTAAAGTTTACATGACAAAATACCTTAGATTTACACTTATCTAGGGATGACACTGTCTAATCACATTCCCCAAAAACTGTATACATGTGAAAGATCATGTAAATGTGTAGCTTTCTATAAAAAGCACACTTGTGTCCCCCAGGGCTGTGTATTAATAGGATTTCTTGCATAACAGTATTCCTTCTGCTTGTATTAGGTTTCAAATCAAGGTATAACTTGCTGTCTCCATATGAACCACAGATGAAGACCTAATCAGTAAAGCTTTCATGTCAGTTGTAGAAAATCAGGCATTAATTCCCATGCTTAGATGACAAGAATAATGGCAAGAGTTGCATTTTGATTTTACATTCTCTATGCATTTAATGTAGCCATTTGATTTTTATTAACTGAATTAGTATGTGGAAAGCCTTGTGAAAGACTAATTATCCAGACAAGTTTATAAACATTATTTGATCTTTACATAATGATGGCAAGAGCTATATATTAAAGAGAACATATCTGATGCATTTACTGTGACTAACAGTGCTAACACAGCCTATGCTTGCTCCATTGCTATTTATTATCTTCTTTTCGACATGCTCTGCATTTTCTCCAAAGATTCTGATTTAGGGATGAGCAAAGTGTTCCTCAGAAGAGAACATGCTCGGTCTGCTGCATGTAGATAGTAAATTGCTGATGGATGTTATTCGAGAATTTCAGTATGTCAGGAACTGTACCCCTGTGCCTCATAACGGGAATGAAGCTCAGCTATTACAATGATTTGCCAGGGCCACACTTCAGTTGTGTCTGAATGACAGTGTTAGGAAAGACAGAGGTCCTCATCCAATACCTCCCAAGTACTGCGTTTACAGCTCCCATCATTGTGCTAAGCGGCTTGTGCCAGAAGATCTGAGAAGGCTCTTACTCCACCCTCATTTACCAAGGGAAATAGCAGCCAATTGACCACTAGGGTTTTTTAATGGGCTAAAAATTATTTATTAAAATATCATGGTGCTAAGATCAGTGTAATCTAAATTAAGAAAAATATAGGGTGGACCAGAACAATGACTGTTCTCTAAGATACAGATTTTTATCAGTTTTCAAGAAAGATCACAAAGATGTATTAGAAGTTCTAATTTTAACAGCTTTGTTGAGATGCAGTTTATAGAACATAAATTCACCCATTGCAAGTGTACAATTCAATGATGCTTAGAAAATCTATAGTGAAATACCCATCACTACAACAGAACTTTAGAAATTTCTGCTGTCCACAAATGTCCTCTTGTGCTTCATTTTTGCAATTGATACTTGTTTGCACCCTGGCCAGCAGAAACCTCTGATCCCATTTCTGTATTTATAAATTTGTCTTTTCTAGATATTTCATAAACCTACCATAATATAATTACATATTAGGATTCTTTCATTAAGCAAGATGCCTTCAAGTCTCTACTATATTATAGATGCATCAGTAGTTCACTTTTTTAATTGTGAACAGTAATCAATTTTATATTGTCTATTTACCAGTGCAAGATTATTTGGATTATTTTCAGTTTGGGGCTAGTTTGATAAAGCTGAGGCACATATTTCTGTGTCCCATTGTCTTTCTCCTGATATATGTGCTCACTAAAAATAAGAGTATTTGTCCCACCTTTAAGACTAGTTCTTTTTCCTAAATGTCACAATTGTAAACTCTACTAGAATGATTAAAAAAAAAAACAGCAAAGAGCAGCACCAGCAAGATTTTAAAAGAATGAAAAGTCTGACCAAATTCATTTCAGTCTACTGAATTCATTACCTGACTTTTCCTCAAGTTTATTTTGTGTCCAGGAACATATTGTATACAGAGAAATGACACAAGGTCAAATCAAAATGCTAGGAAAGGCAGCATTTATCAACCGTTATGGACTTTTTATTTCTGGGTATACAATAGTCTAAAGAACACAATAAATACTCCTGTGGTATTGACTTATTCATTGCCATAGATTCCTTGAGACAAGCAGAATGACAAATCCCATGTAAAGACTTGATTCTCAGTTTCAATATTTTTCTAAGTATTCAGTGATATACTTTTTAATCTCCAAACAGAAAACTTTCACTGTCAAGTTGAATATAGAAGTACTTTTATGACAAGTAGACTATCCCTGTTATGAACTGAATGTTGGGTTTTCCCAAAATTCATAGACTGAATGCTAACCCCTGAATGTGATGGTATGAGGAGGCAGAGACTTTGGGGGTAATTGCTTTCAGATGAGGTCATGAGAGCTAGTCTTCCTGATGGTATTGATGACCTTACAAGAATAGATCTATTGCTGTCTCATTCCTTGTGAGGGTGCAGCACAAACACAACCATAGGCAAGCAAGTAAGATGTCCTTTCCCCAATAGCACTTCACAGTCCTTGTACCCTAACCTCAGACTTCCAGCCTCAGAATTATAAGAGATAAACATCTATTGTGTAAGACATCCAGTCCAAAGTATTTTTCTGTAGGGGTCTAAAGTAAGACAATATTTTGATTGTCTTCAAATCTCTCCCCTTTCTCAAAATAAAATAAAACAAACTTATCGAAATGAAGATGGGAACTATTTTGGTCCATTTGTTTTTATACTAGTGTAAATTCTTACTTCAAGCTTTAGGATATTTAAGAAGATCCAGTAAAAAAAAGTACTTCACTTTTTTTTGATATTTTGTGGATAATTTTTCAGAGTTCTTTTTTTGTCATACTATATGTCACTGTAAGATTTGTTAATATTAAAGAGTGATTTTAATTTTCCTTAGTGTCAACATTTTAATGAGAACATACATTCCCAAATTTCCATGTAAATCACTAGGGAGGTCTGAGTTTTTGTGTACAGTGTGTTCAGAATGATCTCTGAGAGGCATAGCACTTGGTAAATCGATGTGCTTCTACAATATGCATAAGCATTCAAATAATGCAGCCTTAGCCAAGGTTTATGATAAATGTCTCCTGGGATGATCACAAGCCCAACTTATGCTAAGCATTGATAACAGAATAACCATGGTAATAACTTTGTGGTGACAAAATAGATAAGATTGTCAAAATTCTCTAACAACTAACAAAAGGCACTCAGTACATTATCAACAGGACCTGACTGAGTCAGTGGGAACTTCTCTTGTTAAGAAAAAAGGCTATAAAACAACTCGAAGCCATAATAAAGAGAGCTGACTTACAAAAACAAATCACTACAGTTACAAAATGCTAATGTCTGTCTATATTCAGAGAATATTTGTCTGAAGAATAGTGAGGTAAAAAAGGAGTTAGATTTTTTTTCATTACTCAATAAATAAATGCCCTTTATCTTATGCTCCACTGGTATAGGATTATCAGGTATGCTGGGCACATTATAGACTGACTGGGAGATGTCAACTGTGAGAGTTTCGAAGGCTTGACAATGTACAAACCATTATAGGGTAATTTGCAGCCCTTGTATGAAGCTTCCAGAAAACTCCTTACTATTAATGCATGAAGAACATGCAGTGGAAAATGAGTCTAAGAAGGTCAATGTGCTATCTCAGAAGCCAAAGGAAATGGGCCTAGAGAAATAGGGAAGAAACTTTGTTATGCCAAATGCTTCAGAGGTCATGTATAGAAAAATCATGAAAAGTACCCATTTGGTTTAATCGTCAAGAGGTTGTTAGTCATCTTAACAAGACCACAATGGACTAAAATGTGGAAAGAACAAAAAGATATACACAGAAGGAGTTATTCTTTCAAGATGTTTGGCTCTGAAAAGAGGAAAAGAGGTATGTCAGTAGTGGGAAGTATAGAGGATATTAAATTAAAGACATTTATGTAGTTATTTAGGCAATTCATCAGTCAAAAAGAAGTTTTGGTACAGATGAGAAAAAAGTACAGGGGGAAGTTTAGAAAGGAAATCTACAGATAAATGTCAGACATGTCATCTATAAGTTTTTGATCCATTGATCTAGTTGGGCAGCTCTTCATTTTAGATGTGAAGATTGTAGAATTTCTACCCAAGATATCTAACAGTTTCCCTATACTACAACAGGTGTCACCTAATCTCCAAGACCCCCTTACCGGTCCACTGTACCTATTTCTATTTGCTCTTCTAGTCACCTGCCTTTGACCCTGGCTCTGCCTTTACATCTGCCATTATCTCACTCTCAGGGTGCTTTTACTCAATAAACCACTGGTCACCAGGCTGCATTTCAGTTTCCAATGAGGAACACATTTTGCCTAGTGTGAATATAGCATGTCATATTCAATGCTTATAACGTATTTTTGTTGAAAAGAAATTTGCATTTGTTGCACAACCACATGTAATTGCATATTTGATGGTTTGTTCTTTGTTTTTCTTTTTGTTTTTGTTTTTTACTAAATCTGATGCCCCATTCTGAGGGGCAAACTAGGCTGGTTGACACTCCAGGTACTGATTGATGCTCTCAGCTCCCATCCCTGTGTCTCAGTCATCCCTTCTTGAAGCCCAGCTTGAGAAGTATTAATTCTTTCTGCTAATTTCAGTTTGTTTTTTTAAGTGCAGGGTCTACAGGGTCTCACTACACAGATCGGGCTTATAGTGATTCTCCTGTTTTCAGCTTCCCAAGCACTGGGATTACAGGCACAAACCACCATGCCCAGTCTCAATTGCCATCTCAGCAAGCCACAGAGGTGGGGCCAGCACAGCAGGCCAGGAATCGAACCTCCAAACCTCTGGCCTCTGCTTCCCCTGTGCCTGCCTCAGCAGGTGCTTTAATCCCCTGAGCTATTTGGCCAGCCCTTATATTCTTCAAATACGTAATAAGCCCTACATAATATCTATTTGCTCTAGCAATGCATTCTAGCATGTTTCATTTTTCTAGACTTGCTTTCTTCTTGGTATTCTATGAGCAAATGTTATGGCAGATAAAGTCAATGGAAATTAAAAAGGAAACAGGAACCTGTCTCTAATTTTTATTTTTCTACAAATCACAAAGCAAGTAAAGAGAAATGATCCTACTGAATGCCAGTTTGTGGTTTGATAGGTAAAGGACAGGTTAGGTGTGAAAGTCAGGTTTTGCATCCTCCTCCTCCTCAGGGAACTTCCTGAAAGTCAGCAATTTCTGGCAGTCATAGTTGCTGACCCCACATCACAGCTACAGAATGAGCGCAAGCACAGAAGGACTCAGCTGATTTATGCAGTTCTGACCTGATCTATTAACCCAACATATGCCCGGTCCATACGGGAAAAAGCAGCAAAAGTTCATGGCAGTCAGTCTTTAAAAATATAAAAAAGCACATTTTGACCCCAGAAGTTTCTCCTTTTACTGAAAAGATAAATTGTGAATGTCAAAGATAAACCTAGGTGTCTCACTTCTCTCTGACAGCAAACTCTTTTGAAAGAGCTCACTTTCATATCAAGGACTTCCAGAATGTCATATCTTAAGCCAAATGAGAAAAACTTATTTTTGTACACACAAGAATAGTCACTGTCAAATTCACACATATTCCATGAAGACATTTTTTATTAATTTTATTGAGAAACAAATAGCAATGAGACAGTTGCAAAACCAATTAGTAGGACAGTTTCAATAATGAATACATTGCATATTGTTGTCTTCATAGTGGTTATTCACAGTACAAGATGCAGACATGATATCCTGTCCAAACACTATTAGTACAAATCCTTCTTCTCATTAAATTAAGAGAAAGCAGCTGTATATCTATCCTTACTATTTTGTATATACAGATACAAAATGGTCCTTCTCCTTTTCCATCTCCTTTTTTTGTTTAGTTTTGCCAGAGATGGGTATTCCATTACCATTTAAATACTGTAGGTGCGTGAATTCAGCAAAATAATCCAATATAGTCCAGCAGCCCATAATAGTAGTGGGTAGGACTGGCATTTATGTTCCATGAATACAATAATCATCTATACCCAGTTAATTTCTTTACTTCCATTGTGAAGACAATCACCGTCTGATCAGCAACTTTAACATTTATTAAGTACCTCTTCCATGCTAGGCATGAGGCTACACACCCCACAAATGTTAGTAATAAGCTCACCAACCCTGGAAGGGACATATTACTTGCTTGCTTAACATATGAGGACATCAACATCCTAAGAAGTTTAAAAGGCATGTGAAGCACAGTACATAAAACCTAACATGAGTTTTACTAAGTATAGAAGCCCAAAGCATTTCTATTTTTCCCAGATTGTACATCCCTTTACAGTTAAAGGGAAGTGAAATCATCCCTATTCTCTACATGTTGAGAAATTTAATAAAAGACATAGACAAAGACATAATGGTTCAGGGTTTCCTGATCCATATTTAATTCAAAGAAGAACAATACACTAAGATGGAACATGCATGGATCTAAAAGAGATTTTTTTAAATAGGAAAATAGCTCCTCACATTCACAGAACTGAAATCCTGTATTTTCTTCATGAAGATAATATATAGTACATTCATCTTCAGTGAGCATAGATTTTTTTGGAGGGGTGAAAGTTATGTATTCTTTTGTATTATAAGGGTCTAGGAAAAGAAATGGAACATTGGACAATGTATGCAGTACAAATTGCCACCCTTGGACTCAGCCACTCTTGAGTTCTACTTTTTTTCCCCTGCCATGTTTCTTAGCTTTTCTCTTTGCCCTCCATTCATTGCTTAATCCTTAAGTTCTCACTTTCTATTTAGTTGTGTTATATTACTCTTGGATTCTAAACCAAGTTTTGCTACTTACCAATTATTCAGTTATGGCCCCCTTATTTAAGCAGTCTGTACTTCACAAGCTTCACAAACTTTACTGTCCTTGTCTACAAAATGGACATAATAATACCTACCTGATATGAATGGTGAAATAATAAATAGGATTATATTTGCAAAATAGTTGCCCTCATTTCTGGGACATAATAAACATCCTGTAACTGATGGTTGTGGTTGTAAATAAACAATTAAGCAAAATTTTTGGCAATCATAGTAGAGTCATAGAGGCCAATGAGGTGACATGTTCAAATAATAAAAGCCTATACTAGGAAAAGGAGAGATCTAGCCCTGGGAAGAAACTGAGAAACAAAGGAAAGAAAGGTGACTGCCAGAATTGTTGCGTACAAAATTACATGAGACCTGGCCAACAATACTACACATAGAAAATAGTCAGGATACTGACATGTTTGTGTGTGATCTTTTGCTTAAATGGTTTATAGAAGTAAAAAAAAATTAAAGTATTACAAAGATGACTTTCATTAGATCAAGGCAGGTAGAAAATTCAGAGTTTAAGTGGCTTAGCCATAAAAAATACATTAACTCCTGTGTCTTTAGCCTAGAAATTATAACATTAAAATTAACAAGAATCATGTGCTAGAATTTCAAACAACTGGAAAAAA
>NDGN011467065.1:0-14651 GCA_002564285.1 Tympanoctomys barrerae
CATGGGTGCACATATATCGCTGCGATATGTTTTTAATTCTTCTGGGAAGATACTCAGAAGGGAAATAGCTGGGTCAAATAGGACCCTTAATCCCACTTTATTGAGGAATCTCCATAATTTTTTCATACCTATATCTTGTACTCCTGGTGACTATTTTGAAGATAACAATATGCAATCACTAACCATTGTTACTCTCCTATTATACTGTTATATATTTTTTTTCTCTTAAAAAGAAAAGTAAATTTCCAGGAGGCTCCACAGTGACCATTCAGTTCTTCCATTTTATTTCCTTGGACAGGAGCCAACAGCTTTCGCAGGCCCGCGCTTCCCTCCGGAAGACACACTGACTCAGCAGTGAAAGCACCCTCCGACTCGACGGAGGATAAAGCTTTAGACCTAGAGAAGGCTGTGGAGCATGGAGGGGCTCGAGGCAGGAGTCATGGCTGGGGCAGAGCACAGCAGGACAACATTTCTACTTTGTCTTTATTTTTGCTTTGCTTAGTCTTTCGCTTTCCCTTCTTCCCTTCCTTCCTTCCTTCCTTCTTGCCTTCTTTTCTTGCTTTTCTTCCTTTCTTCTTTCTCTTTCTCTTCTCTCTCCCCCCTTCCTCCCCCTCCATCCCCCGCTCCTTCTCTGGCACCAGGTATGGACCCTTGAGCCTCATGCATCCAACCAAGTGTTTGATGGCTCTGAAGATTGAGCCCAGGGCTTTTTTGCAGCGCCAACCTTTTAAAACATGTTTTTCCTACTTTGAACCCTGGTCCCTGCATTTGCCAAAGTGGGTGCTTAGTCCGCTGAGCTATCTCATTGCCCTTGCTTTTCTGACTTTGAGAGAGGGTCTTGGTAAGTTGTCTAGGCCGATGTGGAACTGGTGATCCTCCTGCTTCAGCCTCCCAGAGTGCAAGGATTATAAGGATGCACTGGCACCCCTGGTTCATGACAGATTTTGCAAAGTTTTAAACTGTTCGACATGTCATTACTTGAACTGGAGATAACGCAAACCCAGCATGACCCAGCTGCCACAGAGAGGGGCGTCTGAAGGAGCCCAGAGAGTCTGCACACCACGCGTCCCTGCAGCTCATGGGGGCGCTTCTTTGTTTCATCACTTGGAGGTGCGTGTTCTGAGTACAGTGGGTGCCTGGACAGCACTGTCACCTGCCCTTGAAACTTTAGGAAAGGGACGCTCTTTCTCCCCGTGACAGGAGGCGCCCTCTCTCCCGGGTTAGTCGCTGTGGCCTTGCGGGCTGCACATGGAACACACTCCCTGGGACCAGGATGCTCTGCGGCTCTGTGCACAGCTTGGTCGCTCGGATGCAAAAGCAAGACCTCTTCATTGTCCAAATCCTTTCCTCGGTCAGACAAGCGCCCCGACCTCAGCAGCTTCGGCTGCGTGCTGGCTCAGGTCCCGGAGCCCAGGCCCTGCCACCACCGCTGGCGCCTTCTCTGGGAGCCCAGCTGGGAGCCGCTCCGGCTCACCCTATCCCCCGCCCACCAGACCCTCAGGTGCCAGGGCGACGCCTGGGGGCTTTTCCTGGCTGCTGTAGTTGTCCTCCTTTGGTAAGTTTTCTGTTGTACACCGGCCAGCAGCACAGGTGACAGCATCTGTCCGGGAGCGCAGGTATGTGTCCACAGCATGCCTGACGCTTTCTTATCTCGGGCCCTGCCGCTCCCTCCCTGTAGCTTCAGGCTCTTGTCCCTTCCAGGCGGTGGCTCTCTTTTCATCACCTTTTCCCTTTACTTCTACGTTTTGCCTATTCTTTTTCCTGCACCCTCCATTTCTTGTTCCCCAACCATTTGAAAAGATCTGCCTACTCCCGGTGTATGGAATTTTGCTATATTTGAAGGCTTAGGGTTTTTTTGTTTGTTTGTTTGTTTGTTTGTTTGTTTTTTTTTTTTTTGTAAGCAATCAATCATTCCTGTTTTGGCTCCAGTTTTTTTGGAAACTCTGTCTTCTTTGGTCTGTCCCAAGCTCCGCCCCCTTTGAGCCCACTTCCGGCAGATCCGGAAGTACTTCTCTCCCCTGGGTCATCTTAGTCCCAGGAGCAGAAGGACCCGACCTCTGGAGGAAGCTTCCTGTGGCACAGAACCACCCAACACATGGATGTCTGTGGCTCCGGGGCAAGGACAGCTTGTCCCCCAATGCCTTTGCGCCTTATCCCTCGAGGAGGAAGAGGGAGGCTACAGAAGCCAGAAGGACACAGTGCAGGCCCAGGTGCCACCTGCACTGCGGTGCTGTACTCAGTCTCAATCAGGGGACAGGGCGGGGACCTGCTGCGCTGCACCACGTGACACCAGCACGTTCTTTAGTGGGAGGACTTCAGCACTAGCCATCTCTAGAGGGAACGTTATACCTTCCATGAGAGGATTTGAAATAAGGTTCCCTGTGCTGTAGGAAACAGGAGGAACCACAGCCTCCTCCTCTCCGGACCTTACCGACAGGTAGCTGTCCCCTCACTCTGAGCATTTACAGGTCTCCCAATTAAATGTCAAGCCCTCCTCGCAGATGGGCCTAAGGCCCGGTAGGCTGGTCCCAAGCTCTTACATGAGGGGCCCGGCTGTGTGATGGTGTCCAGCTCCCCTCTACATACCGTGGACTCAGACCGTCCCTGTGGGCATGGAATTCCTGACAGTGACCCCCTAGGTCTGTTGGGAGGACTAAAGGTACAGTGTATGAAAAGGGCTTAGTGGCCTGTCAGTGCGGACTCTGGACAGAACAGTTGTCATCCCCACTGGCTGTGGCAGGCAGCTGAGCATCCGAAGGTGTAGACCGAGGCCACTGTTTCTCAGCTCTGTCCATCCCAGAGCGGGCCTACATTCTTCTTGATTCACACTTTTCAGTCCCCAAACTGTCTTCTCCGCAAGACCAGTCCTGTCCTAGTACTACTTCTGGCTGCAGAAATGAAAGTACATACAGCCAAAAGCCACTGGGCCCTGCAATATTTACCAGGATGTTTAGGTTTAATCCACAAATCAAAAACTTGAATTGGGTAAAACTAATTCAAGGAAAAGCACCAGGAGAAGAGGCTGAGCTATTTCAAAGGAATCCTGAGACGCCTCGCAGAGTTTCACAGAGACCTGGGATTCGTGCCCTAGCCTGAGTCCCACCAGTGCCTCTAAGCGTGTCCCCAGGCAGCAGGGCACCCCTGAGACAGAGCCAGTCGGGGCTCAGGCACTGGGCAGCCCCGTGGTGCTCTTTCTGCCCAGCTGGTCCCACCCCATCGTCAGCAGTGCCAACCTGTGGAGCTGAACAATGCCTTCCTTGAACCTAGTTGGCAGCCAACAACCAGAGCAAAACAAACCCAACACCACCTGGGCATCACCAGTCCAGTATGCCAGCTCTGGACTCCAAGGCCAGACTCAGGGGTCTGCAGGAAGGGCAGGTGCCAGCAAAGATGCCCAGGAGCTAGAGCTGCCCTGTGACAACTGCTGGTCTCCTGAAACTCCTCCCACGTAGCACATAGGATGGATATTTAAAGGACACGCACATACACACTTACACACACCATTTTAAAAAAGACTACGTATGCCCATTTTTTTCCTGACTTAACTAAATCCATTTTCCGTGCCCTTTTCTAAAGCACTTATGCACACGAACTTCATCCAACCTGCCTTTGCTTAGTTTTGCAAACTGTGAGTACATTCTCCAGGGGTCTGCTGTTTGTATACACTGTCTTTTCGCCTTGAACTTGAGCTTCTAACCCTATCCCGGTCACAGAGTGATCAACATAGCTACACTCACTATGTCTTAAGCTTTGTAGGTAGGCTCCATGGGAACACGGGAAAATAAAGATAAACACCCACATGCACACCACAGAGGAGCAGAGAGAGAGGCTGAAGGAGGGGAAGACCAGGGCTGCTGAGCCTCACTGCGGTCCAGACCTATCGCCACAATGCATCAGCTTCTTTCTATGCTTCATCTACTGTTTCAGGCTAAGTGATTGAAAATGGGTTTCCTAAGTGACAAAGGCTAGATCTCTGGTTGGTCCTGGATGGCAAAAAGCACGCAGCCGCTTAGCTGAAATCTGTCCTCTGCACATCCTGGTCCTATGCCCTCCAGGCTCCCAGGCTAAAGGAAGTGAGGGAGCCCCGGAATCGTGGCCCCAGATTCCCGAGAGGAGACGGCCCCTCTCTCTCCTGTCCACAGTATCACCCTGGAGCTGGAATTGTATAATCCTTTCCAAATGACTCAGCTTGCTTCTGTGGGACTTACTAAGAAAAACTTGCCTTAGTCAAGAAAGAGTTTACAGCAGTGATTTAGGGATCAAAAACTTTTTTATGAGGACGGTTTTAGTGCTGGGCTATTTCAGGAGTTTTCTATCAACAGTTACACTTCTCCCTCGTCTGCGATTTGGCCCTCACCACGACAGTCCATATTTACCCTTCAGAAGCACAGTTGGAAAACGGTTTGTCTTGGTCAGGTGAAAACCATGAATTAGGTCAGTTGGGGACTTGCCCAAGGCCACACAAGGCCAACACATATTCGGGTTGAACTTCAAACCAAACCAACATGACTCCAAAGGCTACTCCCTGTGCCGGCCGTGGGTACACTGTGGTACGCAGGGGATGCTTTCGGTGTGCTCCATTTAACCCAAGAGAAGGCTGAGAAATTTGCTGAACTTAAAGCACATTACTGCATCCCCACTCAGAGGGTCCACTCAGATCCTGAGCTTTATGCACCCATTGTCCTAGGGATGGATATTTCACAATAGGCAATCTCAAGTGCTAGGAAAATCTCTTCTGTGTGTAGTTTATGTTCTGCTAGACACGCTCCCCCCAGTCTAGTTTACACAGAACTACAGAGTGCGCAGAGAAACCATGAAAAAGTACCATCCTCATCTTTTTTTATAAAAAACATGAAATGAGAGCTGCAGGGATCTCTTGCTAAGAGGCCTACAGTCAGAAGCACCGGGAAAAGATCAGAGCAGACACCACAGTTGGCAAAAGCAGCAGCCTGCAAGCTGTGCCAAAAGCCCTTTTCCCTCCTCCAATCCCCCCATCATTCTTCTGATACAAGACAGTGAACGCATTAAATCCTTTAAACGGGCATCGCGAGCTGGTACAAGGGTAGTACATTTCAGGGGGGAGGGAAGAATTCTGTACACCTACACTCACACACCCATAGGGGGCCCCCCACAAAGAACACAGCCCATGGTCAGAAAAGGAGAGGCTCCAAAGAGTCCTACAGGAATCACGGACTCTAACTGATCCTACACAGGACTGCAAAACCAGCCATGTCCAGCTTAGAGTTGAGGAGCACATTTCCCATCCTTTACGTCTCTAGAAAATTCAGCCACCACAACAAGCCCTGGGTATGCAGTTTTGTTTATTGTTTCTACTTTGTTTCCTCCCTGAAATGTCAAGTGGCCTAGGATATGGGCGTAAGCAGGCATCGGCCAGTCACCCTCCCAGCTGGCAGGTTCGAGTGTCCCAGCTAAAGCCCACACCTGCTCAGTTGCCCTCAGCATCTTCACTTTGATCAGAATTAGATATCAGTCTGTGAATTTATGTTCTGATTTTACTTTGTATTCTAAAGCCTGCTTTGGCACACAGTCTCTTGTTGCGTCCTTTGAAGGACTAGCAATCCCTGTCTTCAGCAGTCACCAAGGTCATGCTCAAGGGCATGCACCCAGTAGGTTCCCAGGTGACACCGGAGGGCCTATCAGCTGCAGAGCTGCACCCCCCCCTTTGATGCTGCCTGACAGCATCCCATTTCGGGCTGAGAGAAGCCACCCTGTCAGGAGGAGGGCTCGCTCTGACCACAGATGCGGATTTCCGCTTCGCTAACAACACGTAGAGCTGCTTATGTGACGGGCAGTGCTCTCCATTTCTTTCTCTTCTATTACACAGCTCTACAGTATGCTGGACGCCATAGAAATATAGAAATTATGGAAATAGACAAAGCATTTTATCCAATGCAGATCCTGAGTTGCTGAAATAAGTCACTAAAATTTCTCTCTGGGGTGTCATTTAAAATCTAACCTTGTCCCACATAATAATGGACCACCAATTGCTTTGATTCTCCACAACGGAGAGTTCTGCAGCGTGACTTAGCAGAAAGCCTTTGCTCTAGGAGCATGAGGCACTCATCTTGGGGGAAGACGGAAAACGCACACGCACGCTCCCGCACGCACGCACGCACGCACCTGCCTGCACCCACGCACACAGCGGTGGAGGATTCCCTCACACCTTCCCTTCACCCTGCTGCACAGACAACACTAAGCAGCAAGCAGTATCGACGTGGGTGTTTGTAAACACGTAAGTTTGCCCATGTTTCTAATTATAAGCTGTCAGAGCTAAAAATGGAAGCCGGTCTGCTCATTTAACACAAAGGGGCTCACTGGAAGGAAAGCACCCGGGAAGCTCTGACTTCGCAAGGTGCGGCAGACCCTGGCGACACAGTAGCCCTGCAGGGATGTTCACCTCTGACAGCCATCAGGAAACTGATCACAGAAGGCAAACTTGACCCACCCATCCCTTGATGGCGCCTTGGCAGACCCAGGCCCAGTGCGAGGCACGCTGCCCCCACCCTCACCTACTGCCGCTGAGTTGGGCTCAAAGGTGCTTTTCTCAAATGGAAAAGGAGGCAGCTGGGGTGGGTTTCATAGAGGAAACTTCTCTCTGTCATCCACATAAGCAGTATCAAATTGTCAGACTTAACTGAAAAGTTTGCATCATTTTCAAAGCCTTTCAGTAATAAATACACACTGCAAGTTTATCACTAATAAACCAAAATGCTGTCATACTTTCTGAAAGGGCAAGCATCCCTGTTGACCCTGGGTAATCTGACAATAGCTTACAAAAGATCTTGCGACCAGATCACTCCTTAATGCTTCTGTTAAGCACCATTATCTTAACCCAATGCAGCCGTTTTTACCCTATTCTCATTGTACTCATATTACCCCAGTGTCTCAGAAAAAATAAAGCCCAGAAGAACAGCATTTTGTTTTGTTTTTGTACCCACGTCCTGGCTTTTAAAGACATACACAACAATAATTTCATATTTCTAAATACAAAATGTTAAAATTCTTTATATAGATTGAACTCATGCAAGAAAAAAAAGAACGCCCAAGCATCACAAATGGGTAGGACACCTAGAAGTCAATTGTCTGAGGTTATGAACAACAGATATAGCCATTGTCCCCGGTATATACCGCCTATGACATTAGCAACAGCTACAATCCAATCTCTTCAGAATACCACTACATAACACTGAATAAAAGCCATCAGATTTTGATATTACCTTTCTTCTTCCAAATTCTATACAAGATGCCAGTAGCAGTAAGATAGCCATAGGCAAAAAAGGGAAAATATCTATTGAGTCCTTTGACTATTGCAGCCAGGATTATGTCTTTGAATAATCAAAACCCATTCTGTTTAATTAAGCAATAATGACTTCTCAAGTCTACCAAACTGGGTAGCTAACTATGAAGTATAGGAGTCCAAGCACTCTCTGAAATCCCCGTCACCAGCCACCAGGACGAGGTGGCTCTGTGACAAGCCCTGGGAGTGCCTGCGTCACTAACACCTTCTCTCTCACCCACCTGGTCTTCCCCGTCAGGGCCCGGCCCACTGCCTTCATTCATCACCACGGCCTTGGACTGGACACTCAGGCATGACCCCACTCCACACCACGCCAAGGCCGGGGTAGAGTAAATTCATTGGCGTGGTTCCCTCTGGACATCTCTAACCGGTCTCCAGTTGGTTCCTTGGGTGATCCACTTATGAACTGTCCCAGCCATCACCCATGCACCCCAAATCTCTAAGCCAGCCTCCGACTCAAGTTTCAGATCAGAGACACGGAGCTTCAGAGAATTTAGACCAAGGTGCACAATCACTATTAATGGCACACAAAATCTCAGTCCATTTTCCTGTTTTCCAATTGGCACTTTAAAAATAAAACAGCTCTACAGGAAAATGGACTTCCTACCTAAAGCCTCCACAAAAACAGCCACCAGGATAATTCACTGGCACTGGATTATTAAAATCCATGACAGGTATTACTTAAGATGTTAGGAAATTATTCAGGCACATGTGTACACATATATCTAGGCTCCGTGCTCGTATGCTCACATACACACACTCACATTTTAGTAAGTACTCATTAAGCTATCTGAGATATTAAAACTAATCATGGCACTTTTCCTTTAATGTTATCCTCAGCATAAAGAGAAATGAGCCCATTGTCATTTATTTCAAAATCATTCTTTATAAAAAATAGCTAATCTCCAGAAGCACACCTGGTTTATTGAAGTGAATACAAAGATGCGGCATATAGCCTTAATGTGCTCAGCTGGGGAAATATAATTTTTTAAATGAGCATTTGTTAGGGCTTTATTTGCAAATGCAAAACTATCCAAGGCACTCTTTGTGCATGTAGAGATTTTTCATTTCAAAAACCACATTAATATAGGAGGATTCACATGGAGCCCTGAAAGCAGCAAAGAAATTTAACCCTTACAAGATCAGAAAAACACACAAACAGAACCTCGTAACGCTGGGTCAGGGGAAGTGGAACATGCAGGAAGTCACTGCTTCCACCCAGAAGTACATGGAATGGGGATTTCTAACAGGTCCCAGCTCCCATGAAGCCATCTAACTCATACACTGAAAGCACAAGCATCTACAGAGTTTATTGTGTTCCTAAAAGTGGCAGAAAATGAGACCTTCTAGGTTAAACATTAGAAAGAAAAAATCACCCATTAACTCCTTTTGGGAATTTCCAGCGGTGTACAGTTTTTCCTGCTCTTCTGAGATGACCAGGCCCCGTGAGAAGGCACAAGGTGGCCGCAGCCACCAGCACTGGCCACTGGAAGGCATCGAGCTGAGCCAAAGCATGTGGGAAGCCTGCGTGGCTCCTGGCCATGTTAGCCGGGCGTCTCCTAGTTACATTGGCAGGTGCCACTTTTTCCATTTGATCAAGGGAATGTAATACATCTTCAAAACAATTTTTACCCAACTGGTCATAGATAGTCAAGTCCAACACCAAAAGAAAAAACAAAAACCCCTTTACTGCTTTCTCTCCAAAGTGTACTGCTCTGTGCCACTAAGGTCACCGAACGCCTTTGTCCTATTTACTTCTTTGAATTTGCATGTGGCGATTCTTTAATTTAAAAATTAAATTTAAAAAAGTATCTGTTGCTGTACCTTTCCATTAGGGAACTAAAGAAAGGTAAAACACCTCTGCTAAATGACAAGAGAAACACAGAAAGAAGTAGGGTGGCATTTCCAGAGCAGCGAAAGGTGGCATCTCAGAGCCGCCTCTGTGACCTGGCAGATAGAGGCATTTCTCCCATAATAGGAATCATGGCAGAACCACTGAGATCCTGCGGTATGCGTTTCTGTATAGAGAAAACCCATAATTAGCAGGAACTTTGCCCAGCCATACCCCAAATGAATGTTAGCATAACAGGAGAATTTTTAACTTTTCATATGTTATCTTTATAGTGTCTTATTCAAAAGAGATGTTCAATAAATAGATGGATGAATCAGCACAAAATCAGGCAAGTTATGTGCGTCACACACTCTGCAACTAGGGTGCTCAGCTCCTTCACTTCGAGCCCTTCAGTGGTTTTCCACAGCCTGACTTCAGGCAAAATCCAAGTATCTCCAAGCTATTGAGCACCTCCCTCCATTTCCAGCCTCACCTCTCACTAACGTACTGGCAAATATTTCAGGAAGACAGTAAAAATGAAATTGAATCAATTTGGGAGAAAGAAGCTCATGAGTAACATATGGGACAAGAATGCAGGTACACAAGATTTCCAGGGAGAGAATTATTCCCTGGTTGACAAGATTTGTGGGAACTGGGGTGAATATATTAAAATATGTAAAAGAAGGGTGTGCTCATGTAGAGAAGCAGAAGACAGGCCAGTCATGGGACTCACCATGAAAATTCAGTGCCAGCTGACGGAAACCCTACTCATCCGGTAAGGCTATCCCTACAGTGAAATGATGGAATCCAAGCAGTAGCTACTGCTTCTCTAATTTAATATTCATCAACCATCCTTATGAGTCTGATGTCATTTCCCCTAGAAATATTCATTTTTGAGCTTATAAGCCTATACACCTTACTGATCAGCAGACATTTTTACTTGGATGTCTCACAGGAACTTCAAACTTTACATGTACAAAAGCAGACAGTCTCTCAGTCAGTCCTTTCTCCAGTGTCCTGTATTTTTGGAAATGGCACTGCCATCAGCTCCTGCCAAGCACAAACTTGGAAATCTTTTCACGTCATCCCATGTAAGTCAAGCACCAAATAATGTCAATCCTACCACATAATCCATTAATTTCTCTCTACCCTCTTTGTCATCACCCAAGTCTAAGCTACAAATGCCTCTCAGAGGACTTTGTTCTTACTCTTAATAAAGACTATTCTAGGAAGACTACTACCTTGATGCATTGAACTATATTCCTCTACAGCCATCCACTTCCACAGCTGAGCCACGAGGGGTGCAGTCCAGAGGGAGAATACATGGGAGTGGCCAAGAGGAAGAACACTTGTTCACTTTGATTGCCAAAGCTGACTTGCTTGTCCTCTGTAGCTAGACCAACACCACACAAGCCCAGCTTTGGAGAGACAAAAATTCTAATCCCATAATTATGGGCTTTGGGTTCTTTGAAAGATCACCATATTTGGTTGTAGGCAAGTTTATCTAGAGGTAAGAGGTAGCCCACATTTCTATGGCAGGGCATTAAGGGAAGAAAAAATTAGGGCAGCACAAGGCACCTGTGCATGAACTCACTTCTCTGGAGCAAACAGTCATGTGGACAGTCTGCCTTTATGTTCTGCTCAAGATCATCTTGAACAGTGTGTTGTGTCTCTTACCCTAGAGCGACCTAGCACAGTCGAGGTCCAGGAACCATGGGTGAGCAGAGATAAAGCCTGAAGTTGTTTCTCAGTTCCTCCTTTGGCTTCAGTGTGGCAGAGAAGGATCTAGAAGGTCCCACGTGGTCCATGGAGAAACAGGGACAGTTAGTGAGGGTGCAGGCTAAGGACCTCATCAGAAGGGGAAGCTAGGAATTGTCATCACATCCCAAATAAGACAGAGAGCCCAACTTCAGATAGAAGCCAGTCATGCCAGGAAGCACGTGGGTGCAGTGAGGAGGCAGCAAAAGGGATCCCAGGTACCCCGGAAGTGGATACCTATACAGGTGTTGTTCATCAGCTTCTGAGTTCACAGTCAGTGGAGTGAGGGCAACAATGGCCAGGCTGTTGACAAGGTCAGCTTCCTGCAGAGTGAGGCCCAGAGTCACCCAAATGCTGGTGTGTACAGACCCTTGAACAGAAGCCAACGGTGTGGATAACTCAGGTACAGAAGTACCAGAAAGGGACCATTTCAAGTAAAAGGGGACTGAATATAGCTGGAAATGACTAGGGTATATTTCTCTGCTACTTTTGAAAGCAAGAATGTAAAAGAAAAACTAGTCAGAGACAATGAAGATGTCTACATTTCCTTATAAATCTAAGGGTAGTGAGTAGATATACAACACACCTTGTGTTCCTACCCCCTTATCTGCTTCCAATTAGTGGTCAGAGTGGTTCAACTCATATAGAATTATACCACACACAGGCCTCGTGTAACTCCTCTGCACCGCCTTGCACAGTTCTGCAGCCGCTGTGGTCTACTCAGGGCTTTTTGAACTTGTGATCCCTCAGTCCACAATGCTGCCTACAAGGTCGCCCTCAACTCCAAATTCTATTCATCAGACTTTAGCCATATTTTTCTGAGGCAAGCTGCTCCCAATCCAAGCTGGAAATTTTAGGTTGCACAAAGAGAATTCCCTGCTGGAACTCTCAAAGCCTTTACAATCCTATAGCAAATCTCTGAGAAGCTGGATGAACTAGGCACAGTCTCCTAAACTTCTTTGCCTGGTCTGTCACATAGTAAAGTACCTGTATTAACATATAAGGAGGAAAGAGTCCTCTGACTCAAGATTTCAGAGGAACAGCCATAGGTGGCTGCCTGCAGGCCTGTAGCGAGGTGGGCCAGTGGGGTGGGAGCATTTGGTGGAGAACTGTGCTTGCCTTGTGCCAGAGGAGAAGCAAAAAGAGTGGGAAGATCTGGGGTCCTGCTATGTCCCTCATGGGTTTACCTCAAGTGACCCCACTTCCCCTGCTAGGTTCCATGCCCTGAAAGCTCCACCACCCCCTCACAGTGCCACAGGCTGGGGACCTAGCCTTTAGTACATAGCTTGGGGGACACTGACACCAACCCCAGCACCTGGAGCACACTTCACCATTTTACAGAACTGGGATCTTCAAGAAGGCACTGGATAAATGCTGACTTAGGAGAGCTACAGAGCAAAGAATTCCACCTCTTTCAAGACTAAATAATAACAAAAAAAAATGGTAAGCTTGGATGGAGAACAAGAAAAGAAATGCTATTCCCAGTGTGCACAGGTTCTGCTGGATTTGTCTAGAGAGGTGTTGAGGCAGTGAGGAGAGAAAGGAAGGGAGGCCAAAGACATGAGGACTGCGTGGGCTCTCGCTGTACTGGGCATGCAGAGCCTCCTTGCTGGGTGGCACTTTGCACCCCACTCCATGCCAGAGCTGGAGCCTGAGCCCTAGTGTGTTCTCCTCCAACCCAGGGAGATGGTCACTGCTAGCTTTCCTGGCAGCCAGAAGAAAGCGTCCCTCAGAGAAGATGGGGCAGAGACAGTGACAGCTGGTGTTCCGCACTGCCCCTGGGGAGACTCCACGGAAAGGGCTCAGCCTGGGTGGGGGTGGGGGCATCACTCGGGATGAGTGCGGAAATCTGTGAAGGAGAGCACAGGTGTGAGAACATTCTGTAATACAAGACAAGATGGGTGGTGTCCATACAGAGCTAACCGTGCTGTAAGTCTGACGCATTTGAACTTTGCTCAGGGAATTTAATAACTGAGATGTCAAAGAACCTTATTGGAAGGCAATCTTACCTATGTCGTCCACTGACCCAGACCTCGAAGACTGTGATGTGCCAAGGTAGCTGAGCCAGGGGAAAGAAAGAACTCCTGGCAATGTAGCTTAATAAATGGATGCCTTGGCCCAGGGAAGTTGCTGAATTAGTGAAAGGAGATGCGGTCCAACAAAAATTGGGTTACACATGAGAAAGAACTTGATAAAATATAGCCCTTCTCTGGGGGAGTGGCATGATTTTCCATCAGAGGGGATGGACCACATCACCTGTGCAGCCATAGAATCTGAGCTCTCAGGTCCTCTGGGGACAACTCCTTGGAAGGGCAGAGGAGCCAGGCTATGTGGTCCACAGCTTGTGGCCGCTGATAGGGAAGCCATAGCTCCTTGTGTCTGGAAACAGCTCCCCAGAGAAGCAGCGATGGGTGTGTTGAGGAAATGCCAGCAGCCCATGGCCAGCGCCCCTGGAAGGAAGGAATGGCCGGAAAAGCAGTGTATTCAGGGAAGAAAGAAGAGTCCAGAGCATCCACAGCTGGCTGGGATGTGGACACTTGTCATGGCCCCGTCCTATTAGCCATTGCCTTTCCCTTAGTGTGGTTATTTACAAATGGCCACAGCCAACGGACTCCCATACAGATCAATGCAACACCAAATGAATAAACTGGGAATCTGCAGAAAGTCAAGGCCTAACCCAGTGCACTACATGATCTTAATTAACTCTTGCTATTGTTATGGAAAACCCGCCAAGGTCTCTTGAGCATAGAAACAGTGCCACTCGCGATGAACCCTCAGGTCAAAGAATACTGTCTTGGCCATCTGGGTCAGCCCTGAATGGGAAGAGATTGGCAAACAGGAGAGACACTGAGGTGGAGGGAATTTTCTAAGGTGTACATATACGCTGACAAAGGGCAAGGAGAAATCTTACAAGAAAGGTTTTGTCAAAGAGTTTTATCCCGCCTTATTCCATTTTCAGAATCTAAGGCCCTGCGCCGGCCAGAAAGCTGAAGTCAGCAGTTCTGTGTCCTCCAGCGGTTCCCAGACAAGAAAGGAAGTGACGGCCATGGGGGCGGGGGTGGAAAAAGTGGGCCTGGGTCATTTGATAATTCTGTGCTTGAACCTCCAGGATTTCCCCTCCAGTATTATCCTAAAGAAAGCTCCAGGCAGATTCTTCACGTGTCGCTTCTGAAAGGTGAATCGGTTAACATTCGCAACGGCTGGCACTGCGCTGCCGTCCGCACACACGCACGCATGCACGCGCATTCCGCACACACGCACACATGCACGCGCATGCACCTTCTAATTACAAGAAGCCAGGATCTTGGGCTTCTCCAGGCAACAGCTGACAGGACACCAACAAGGCTTTTGCTGGACCTGAAACAACCAAATAATGTTCCGTCTGGGAGCGCCTCCCATTAAAAGGCCATGACTATGAGTCAACACATTCACACCGGCCTCGCCTTCCTCCACATAAGCCTGAACTCATCTACTCTCCTTTTCCATGTCAAAAGAGGAACAAGAAACCAGCTTATGGACGAAGGCTTGGCCCAAGAGACCGGGCACCTGGCTGACCACACCGTCCTGCTGCTGAGCGAGTGGCCTTACACAAAGCGGCACACCCAGCACCTATTTCTCACTTACAATGTGCATGACAACAGTGGAAAGAATGAATACAGTCCCTGCTCTCCATTGTTTCAAGGTATAGATGAAGCTACACTATGAATGGAAAGATAGAACTATTTCTCAAGGTTTGCGATTCAA
>NDGN011467067.1:0-13950 GCA_002564285.1 Tympanoctomys barrerae
CTGAGTTCAATCCCCAGTACCACAAAAAAAAAAAAAAAAAAAAAAAAAAAAGAAAGAAAGAAAGGAATAAAGGACAGATAATAGGAGACTCAAAGGTAGACTCTTGAGGATGGGAAAGAGGATTAGGGGAGGAGGAATGAAGGGAAAGGGGGGCAAGGGTTAAAAATAACCAAGAAATGTGATTTGTGTGTGGTAGTTCCCCAAAGAGAACATCAGGAGTCTGTAGTACAACTATGGTCACACACACACGAATTACCCAGGCCATTTGTCAAATGTTCCATGTACATTTGTAAAGGTCTAGAACTCTCCTCAGAAAAATCTGGATCAGAAGGGGCCCGGAACCCACATCTGGCCCTGAGCCTCAGGGAGGCCTGGCAGAAGAGCTCAGAGCTGCGGGCCCAGGGGCTGTGTCGGGCCCAGAGGCTGCGAGCCAGAGAACAGGCTTGTCTACTGTCAGGCTCGGAGAGGCCAGAAGAGGCCCAGGCTTTATCTTCTTCAATAGTTGCAGAGATTTCAGTGCATCCACCACGCAGTTGCCTCTGCCTTTTTAGTCTCCAGTCTAGATTATTACATAATCTGTCTCAAGAATTTATAAGCACAATATCAGCCTCCTGCCTGACTTACAGAGAAAAAGGGACAGCAAGGAGACAGAGAAAGTAGAACATAGAGGGAAGAATGAAATGAAAATTATTTGCCTACTTTAGAGAAGCAATTTTCTCTAATGTTCTGTTCTATTGTCTGGTTGTCCTTCTGAGAGCTCAAGGACCTTTCAAGGTGGAGCAAAGCTGGGGTTTGTGCTGGGGAGACATCAGCTTTGTATAGCTGAAAATGTGGGTAGAGACCGCTGGAAACAGCCAGGAGGGGCCGAGTGTCCAGTGCGGAGCCTGCTGCACACCAGCTGGGCCCAGGAGAGGAAGAAGGAACGGAAGCACTCAGGATGCCCCGTGTCAGATGCCACCTGGGTACTTCTACCCACACGAAAACTGTACAAAGTACTGATAATGTCTTCAGTGTACAAACTGAGGCTCAGAGAAATCAGTGTCTTTGGCTTCATCCAGGAACTTTTCACTCTAAGAAGAAATCAGCATGTAATCCAATTCCCGAAACTCCCAGGAAAAGCCAGCCGCGGCACAACTCTGGGATGAAAACACAGTTAGCATTTTAAAAATGACAACTAGAGTCATCTTTTTCATTCATACATATTAATGGAGACAAGCAGCCCAGAGAATTACAAATAGGCTTAGCTAAATGTACTTGTCCTTGAGCTAATGCTGAAGTGGAAGGCAAATCCAGAGCATGTAAGAAACGGGTCTGGATTCAAGAGCAGACCAGAAATATGCACCAAAAGCCTTAAAATACTGGGCAGGGGCTGACCAGCTACTCCGCCTCTAGCAGTGTGTCCTTCTGTCATGGTTTGGGCTTTTCTTTGCAAGGAGAAACAATATAACACAGGACACATTTTATAATATTTTATAATGAATCATCCAAAGAATCATGCAGAAGGAGTACAGGAAATCTTTCCACACACTGAGGAACAAAGAATCCATCAGAGGGCCTGGATCCCAACATCCTGCATGAGCCCAGCTGAAGACCTAGAGCTCATCACAATGCCTCCCTCAAGTCCAACTGGAGGCCTAGAGCCCAAACATAGTCTCATGCAGGCCTGCTTCATGGATCTGTGCTGGAAAAGGCCCAAAGGTCAGTGGTGGAAGCTAGGAAGTCTGCGCCAGCAGGAAGAAGGATCTGTGCAAGCAGGCTGAGGGAGCTGATGTGGAGCCAGGAAGCCATGCTCAAGGTAAACTCCAAAGCTCCCCCAAAGGCACCACAGCCATCCTCAGCAACAGTGAGGTCCTGCGCTCCTCCAGCAATGAGGAAAGCAGATGGCTTTCCCATCAGGAAAGCCAACGCGACAGGCTTCTCCACAAGGCTGAGCAGTTCCAGGAAGCAATGCTCAAGATGAAGACCAGATCTCCCCCAGAATGAACCACAGCCATTCTCAGCAACAGCGAAGGTCCAATGCTCCTCCGGCAACTAGAACAGTCAAGCTCATCAGGAATGCCAGCATGCCAAGGTCACCCAGCAGAACAGCCCAGGAGAACCAATGGCCTCCAACAGCTCCAACAGCTTCTCCAAACAGCATCCCTAACAGTGTTCTAACAGCTTCTCCATTCTGCCTCTTACACAGCTGACAAAAATCAGGTGGGCCTCCGACACTCAGCACCACACTTGTTCACTTAGCTGCGTGTACCAAGTTGACCACCAGTTAGAAATCTACTACACCTTCCTAACTAGCTGAGTAAGTTGTACAAGGCAAAGAAATTTGTACACAATATTGTTCACAAATTGTGTGTGTTGTGTGTTGTGTGTGTGTGTGTGTGCATTCCTGGAAATGCAACACATGCTAGGCAAGGGTTCTGGTCCTTGCCAGAGCACTGAGCTACACCTCTAGCCCTTTCAATCTTGTTTTGAGACAGGATCTTGCTAAATTGCTTAGGTTGGACTCCAGCTTGCAATCCCCCTGCCCTCCTGAGAAGCTGGAGTTATAGGGGTGCAGAACACCCCCACACCCACCTTGTTTACAGTTTTGGAAAAAATGGAAACAACATAATCATTCAATAACTGACTTTATAAATTATAGCAGTCATGTAAGCAAAAAAACATACAATTATGAAAAATGATGTTGTAGACACATGTATGTTGACACCAAGTGCAGTTCATCACACATTTACAGAGTGAGAAAAGATATGTTGAAGTAGCTTATGTGATAGGATTGCAGTAGTGTTAATAAATGACATTCCAGAAGTAACCAATTGTCAAACTAATATGTTACATATATACCAAAATGTTAGCAGTGGATTACCAGATTATTATTTCCAGATAGGAAGGATTACAGATCATCTCTAGTTTTGGGGACGTTTTGTTTTTGGTGTTGTTTGCCTAATTACTTTCTGATTTTGTTCCTTCAGGGAGCTTATGTTACTGTGTGATTCAGTGAAAGTTTAAAATGTCTTTCAATGAAAAATCCTTCAGTGGGGCCAGGGCAATGGCTCAGTAGAATAAGCACTTACCCGGCAAGCACAAGGGCACGAGTGCAATCCAAGGTTCTGGGGGGGGGGGGAAATCCTTCAGTGATCCTGCATAACTGACTACTGTCATGGTTTCTCCAGAAAGAAACTCTTCAATGGTCCAAGGAGGGGGCTGGACACTGTCCCTGATGCTCAGAGACAGAAGACACATGTCTGGAAGGTGAGATGGGACAGGGCCATCACCAGAGGTCCAGGCCAACACACAACCAGGGAGGCCTGGAAAGGTAGGCTGGTAAATGGCCTTAAACCCACCTTGAAACTGTACCAATTTACAAGCCATGTGGACAGGGGCATTCTGCCCCTTACACTGGCCCGTGGCCAGACCTTGGCACACAGAGTCTGGCACCTGCCATGTCCCTGGTGCCCCTGCCTTTCCCCTCTGTGGTGTCCCAGTGGTTCACTAGGAGCTAACAAGGCTCTAGGAAGAAAAATAGAAATCCTGAATCACAGCTGAGGTTGGCTCCTACTGGGAATGTTAGCCTACCTTGGGGTGAATGGGAAGAACCAATAGTGAACTAAGGGGCATCCAGCACAGGGAGCCCCTCAGAATCAAGCCTGGACATTGTTGGACAGGGTGGTCCCCTAGCCTGGGGTGGGGCCTGTGCTAGGAAGGGGGAACAGACACTTAGAAGCCAGGAGAGGACCATTGTTCCTCCAGGATTGCCCATGTTCGCTACTGGATGAACAGGCTGTACCCCCAGGCACTGGTGGCTCTTCAAGGAAGCCCATGGCTGAGACCAACAGAAACAGCTGTGTCTTTGAGCTCCTGAGAGGTGGTACCCAGCAGGAGAGACAGGGCAACCAGGCAGGGTGGCCTGGGCAGTCACCTGGGCTGGCTGTGGGCTCCATCCGTCCTACCCGCATTCATCTCCCATTGCAGCCTGAACAAACTACCATGGACTTATGGGCTTAAGACAACACAAGCTTCCTGTCTTACAGTTCTGGAGGCCACAAGTCTGAGGGCAGGGTATTGGAGGCGCTGGGGTCCTTGGGAGGGCTATATGGGAGAATCTGTTGTCTTACAGTTGGCAGGATCTAGGGATGTGTCCAAGGCTACAGGACTCTCCAGCTTTTCTTCACACTGCTGTGTTTTACTCACCCTACATTAGAAAAGGAGGAGCATTGCCGTCATCCTTTGAAGTGTCTGTTTTTCAAAGCAGAGAACAAAATCTACCAGATCGTGTGTGGGGGTTTGCTTTGTAAGAGACAGCCTCTAAGTGTGAGTAGCACCAGGGACTTGCTGTTCCTCCGGGCTCTTTGAAAGGTTCTTCCTTTCATCCTGGGAATGCAGAGCCGGGGATGGTGGACAGGAGTGGAGTGCTCCTGCGCATTGTTCTGATGTTGCCTGGCATCTGCTGGCTGCCCTGGGGCTTGCTCCCCAGAAGGAAGCCCCTCCTCTCATCTCCAGGCCTGGAGGTGAAGGACAAGCACTTGGGACCCGCTGGGGAGGAAGAGGTCTCTCAGTTTGGCTTTGACCTTCTAGAGAACCAGTATGCATGTGTTTGGGTGGGGAGTGGGAGCCCGGAGGCTGGACAACGTGTGTCCATTTTTCCTGTTTTCTTTTTGTCTTTCAGGGAAGGGCCTACAGGGTGTTCAGGGTCTCACTACTAGATCGGATTCATAGTGATCCACCTGTTTACAGCCTCCCAAGAGCTGGGATTACAGGCGCTCTCCACCACACCATCTCAATTGCCGGCTCAGTGTGCCCCGGTGGTGGGGCCAGCGTGGCAGGCCTGGGGATTTGGCCGGCCCTCATTTTTCCTGTTTTCAAGTGAACTAACTTCTTGGTATGTGTCAGGAAGGACACTGATGGGAACACCTGGGCTCCTCGGAAAATCCTCTCCTGCTAGGTCTCTAGGTAAGCTTTTTTACTTCTCTGGGCCTCAGTTTAGCCATCTGAACACTCAAAAGCCAGACTAGATGATCTCCAAGGTGCCTTGGAGGTTCCAGCTCATGCCTGAACACTTCATCTTCCCCACGTGTGCATCAGTGCTTCCCCTACTCCTCGGGTAGCATACCCTCCCCCCACTCCTGTCACTGTAATTCCAGAACCTGACCACACTTTTCGTAGGCTTCTACTCTACCCCACTGCCTGCTCTGATGCCTCGGCCTCAGCAGGCCAAGTTCTATCAGTTCACAGGGAAACTGGAAGGTCCCGCCGCAGGGCCCCAGCACAGGAGCCAGGGCACCCTCTGAGCGCTGGAAGAGAGGCCCTCGCGGTGCTGGCCCCGGCGCTGCGTGAGGACACTGGAATCCCAGGAAACCAGTCGTTAAGGAGGCAGCATCTGGCTGCTGCCAAGTCAGATAATGAGTACTTGGGCTTTTCCCAGTTTACCTTGTGTTAAGTACACAAAAATGATGTCATCTCTGCTCCGTCCAGCAGGCTCTGTGGACAGGGTTGGGACTTTCCTATAGCCCTGTCAGGGACGCTCTCTGTCGCCACTCTGGGCACACTGAGCCTCCCAACACAAGTGGACCCTGAGGAGGGTCTCGAGGCCAGTCAGTGCCACCTCAGAGCTGTCCCCAGGCTCGTTTTCTCTGCCAACCCATGCCAGTTCAGCCACTGTTGCCTCCCACCCCACCCAAAGCCTGTAGCGCATCCACCACAGCCTTGTCTCTTTAGACCCCCACCCCACAGCCAGCGCAACATTCAGAACAGCAATCTGCATCAGGTCAGTGCTCTGGAGCTTCGTCTGCCCCCAGGGCTAGAGCTGTGTCCACTGTTGCCAGCATCCACATGCCAGGAGTCCCTGGTCACCGCTCCCCTTGTTTGCTCCAAGTCCTACCTCCCAGACTCTTCACCCCAAAGGCCCCCTTTTCTCTTCACACTAACTTCTACTCAGCTTCCCTTTCTCAGGGGAACCAACCTGCCCCCCCATGCCCTCCTCTGCTCTCCTCAGATTCTGCTCAGCAGAGAAAAGCTGTCGACACTCAGGCACATTGATAAATTTTGCAGGATGCAAAAAGGCCTGAGGTTTGTGATCACCCACACGGGTGGGAAGGAGCAATGAGAACTTGGTTCAGGAGGCTTCCAGAGGAAGGGGCTGAGGGATGGGGACAGAGATGCTGAGAGAGGCAGGAGGGGCTTCTCTGGGGCTGCAGGCCATGAGCGCCACCTCCTACTGACCCTGCCTGCCACACTGTCCTCACCTCCCATCTGCTGTGGAACTTTCCCCGGAACTTAGCAGCTTTCTTCACTGCTGCAGGCTTCTCCAGGGTCAGGGAGGAAGGGGGGACCCTTGGCCCAGGGAAATGCCGGTGCACCAGCAGGCGGTCACACGACCCTGGGAGAGTGGTCAGATCTGGACTCGGGAAGGCACTCAGCACTTGGAGAGGCTTCATCCAGGAAGACAAAAGGAAGAATAAGGGTTTTCCCAATGGTGAGGGCGGATTTGCAGTATATGCTGCAGCCCTGGCTGGTGTCCTCTGAACTGATCTCAAGTGGGCTACGTTGGAGGGGTCTGCTGGTATGTACCTTGGATCCACTGAAAGGACAGAGACCTGGAACTCCCAGCCTGTCTCCCAGTCCATGGCCTCCCTAGAAGCCAGGTCTTCTGTACTTTTTGAGCATCTGCCCAGTCCCTGCGGCAGAGATGCCAGAAGGGCTGCTACCAGCAGAGGCAGAGCAGGTAGCAGGGGCTCTGCCAAGCACCTGCTGGATACCAAGCCCTCAATGTACATGTGGGTTGGGTGTGGGGGGTATAGGAGAAGCAAGACTCCTTTCCAGATCATACGGGACAGGGCTCCTGTACAGTTCAGGAAATAAACAAGAGCATCATTCAGCTCAAGCAGAGATAGAGGCTCAGCTGAGAACTCAGGTCGGCCACAGACATGGCTGGGCTGACAGAGAGATAGCATCAAGTTAACAAAGGCCACACTAGTCCCACCTAGCCCTCACAACACCCTTCTGGCAAGTGGCCAGCTCCCCCTGTACACACATTACATAGAGGACACGAGGTGTGCTTGAAATATATGGTGAATGTTTACATTTTTTTACCTATTACAGTAAAAGTCACATTGCCATTAATCCTCCTCAGAATATTCCCTCTCCCTTCAAACGGGTGTATCCCATCGTTTCTTTCCACTTTGTCAAGCTGCTCCGGAAGTCCTCTTTCCTAAGTATCTTTATTTGCATGGTTGCAGCTGCATCAGTGTCCTGAATTGATTCAAAACATTTACAATGCATGGTCATTTTGACTGTGAGGAAGGGCCAGGAGTCACGTGGTGCCAGTTCCAGTGAATGAGGTGGAGGAGGACACAGTGTAACATTTTTATGAGCCTGCCTTTCAGTTAGATGGCACTCGGTGGCGGCAGCAGTCACTGCATCTTGATTATACCTTGTAAAGACATAACAGAGAACTTTCACAGCTGCTTCATACAGTAGCAAGAACGGCGGCATAAATGTGTTCAAATCAAGGGTTTGATAGGCAATATGTCTTTCACTATAATAAACATCCTTAATGAAAATACTCACCTTTTTATGTATTTGGTACAGGGTCTCACTATACAGCTCAGGCTCCTCCTGCTTGCAGCCTCCCCAGTGCTGGCATTACAGGCATGTGCCACGTCAACTTCGTGGCTGGCTCACTACGCCCAGGCTGGGGCCAGTGTGGCATGTGGTGCCAGTGTGGCATGTGGTCCCTGTCCTTGCCAGGCAGGTGCTTAGTCTGCAGAGCTATCTCGCCGGCCCTAATATTCACCTTTTTTTTGATCACCTTTTGTACCTGCCCACACACTAGAAACCAGGCAAGCACAGGGGCACCTTGGTTCACGAGCTTAATTTGTTCTACAAGTTTGGAAAAGACAGCCATGTTTGTGTTTGTGTGGGAAAGATGACCTTGGTTGTATATGTAACCAGATTCAGGGCTTGCAAACAAAAACAAAATTCTGCCAAACGTTTCTCTTTGTGAACCAAATTTTTTGTAAACAAAAGTATGGGTGAACTGACAGCTGTCCTTCAGCACTCTGGATGTCAGTTCTGTTTCTGTTGAAAGGGCTGACACTAGGCTCACTGTAAGACTGAAGAACTTTGTTGACAGCCCTCAGTGGATACCTTAGTGTCCTAAGAACAAGTAACCTGGGCTCACGGTCAAGCCTCCTGTGTCTACCGCTTTTTACTGCTCAGTCGATGAGTCACGCGACCACAGTCTCACTGTCTTGGCCTGTCCTGGCTGTGGCTGTTCTGAAGTAGAAAAGCAAGGCCTAACCTGGAAGTCACCCTAGGCAGGCAGAGGGCGTGGCATGTCCTGGTTCCTGACTCACTGCCCCACTCCCCTGACTTGCGAGGATGGCAGGAGCGGCCACTTCCTCCAGCCAGGCTGGGCCAGCAGTTGCACTGCCTATAAATAGAAGAGTGAGATTCCTCGTGGCCCAGTGAATGGCGCTGACATCCTGCCTTAGCCTGACTGAGCCCTGAGTCACAGGCCCCTGCCGGAGGCCCACCCGGGGTGGACCAGGCGTGCAGCACTGACAAGGCCTCAGAGGAAGCATTAGGATGGGCCCAAGGGTCCCAGGGGAGGCTGAGTGAAGCTTAAAGAAACACGGCTGGCATTTCCTCCCTGGGAGGCCTGCCAGGGCCGCACTCTGCTCTTGCTCAGAAGGGAGGGAGTGTTCGGAGGGCCCCGTGTGTGCGTGCGTGTGCACGCATCGTGGAAAGGGGCCTGGCTCCAGGAAGTGGAGCAGGCCCTGCTGAGCCTGTTATGAAGAGGGGATTTTGTAAGCCCGCTCTGCCCTCCCAGAACCCTTGCTCCGACTTCGCTCATTTTCTAAAGTCAGAGGCAAACCCCTCACAGAGAAAGATCTGCCCCAGAAAAATCGGTGGGAATGCTGGAAAACCAGACTCCACAAGGCCAAGTGACAAAAATGGCAGACACAGACCTGGGGCAGGAATGTGTGTCAGGGTGCAGCTGGGGACTCCAGCCATCAATGTCATTCTATCCAAGAACTGGAGGATTTTTTTTTTTGCTAGTTCTGGGTGCCTTAAAGGTGAGTGTGGTGTGGCTTGTGGGGCTGGGCATCGAAGCACGGTCCCCTGTGCCTGACTGAGTTTGCCCAAGAAGGCACTTTAAACAACAGAGCTATTGGGCAAGCCCCCTCAAGAACTGGTGGAACGGACATTCTTACTGGCTGGCTGGAGTCGCCAACCCCCTTTGGCAGGGTAGAGCAAAGAAGGCCTACTGGCCTCTATCAAAAAGAGGGGACGCTCCCCAAAGGACTCAGAGGCCTGCTAAGGGGTAGTGTGGTGGCCCAGGCCGGCACGTGCCCACTGGCAATGCTCAGCTTGAATCCAGCCTGCCCTGTGCCATCTGTGGGACCACCCCATGCAGCAGGCTCTCCCCTCCGGTGGATCGCTGCCAACCCTACCTCAGTTGCTTCGTGCTGCAGCTTCTGGAGTGCATTTCATTTTGTCTTCTCATTTATTTCTTTTTCTGCCACGGGATCCCATGCTCCATGGGTGGGAGGAGTGGGTCAGTTTATTAAATGAAGAAATGAATTGTCTGTGCGCATGCACGCACACACGTATACACACACACACACACACACACACACACACACACACACAGAGTTCTTGTATAGCTTAGCAAGTTTGAGCAGCTCACCCCTTCACTGTCACCTCCAAGTTGCTCTCCCACTGGGACAGAAACCCTAGCTGTGCAGTTACATTCGTAGCAGCTGCCCCAGAGAAAGGGGTGAAATATTCTGATCCATAGGTAGGAATCAGTGATGCCTCAGTCCATAGGAACTAGGGTGGGAAAACCTGCTAGTGCTTCAGTGGGGAAAGTGAATTTCTGCCCCATTTGCAAAGCCTGGCAAGTTTCCCGTTGTCTCCAAGATGGAGCACCATGCGTAGTTTTGTGCTCCTGGTCAAGCTGGGGGCGCCGCCGCCGGGAAGTTGCACACTTCCCCAAACACTCCCTTCTCTTCTAGGCCTGCAGGCCCCAGGGAACTGATCCTTGGAGTGGGGGGCGGGGCTAAGCTCCTCTGGCTCTGTCACATCTCTGGCTTACCTTGCCAGCTCCTAGGTACGCTTCAGACTCAGCCATGACTTCATCCCCTTGTAAGTCTGTCAGCAACATCAACAGCTTCTCGTCCTTTCTTCTCCAATTTGTTCTGAATTCTCAAGACACACAGATGTAGCAGACTGAGGACTAGGCCAGGCTCTCCATGATCCACAGTGGTCCCTATGTCAGAGGCAGTTGGAAACATGTAGGCCTTTTCTTCACTGCCATAGGGATAGGAGCCACAGGCAGGGGTCCAGAATGCTACTAGGAGGCACCGTCCCTCCCCAAAGAGTGACAGCACTCCATCAAAAAACACCAAGCTGCCTCCAGCAGGATAGGGAAGCCCTGGCCCAGGTCTTGTCAAGGTCATGCAGCAACTTGGACACCAAGGTGTTTGGTGCTCACTCCCCTGGGGAACATCCCTGGGAGTGGGCCTCTGGCCCTGCATATCCTTCCACCCTGGCTCGGCCCTGGCCACACTGCCAGCACCAGGGAGGCTTCAGGAAGGGCACCAGGAATGCCCGGCAGCTCCCACACCTGCTGTACCTTTCCCCCCCATGCTGCCAGCCAGATGGCTTGACATGGCTGAAAATGGAGCAGAAAACAGCTTGGAGGGAACCAGTAGAGTTCCACAGTTAGTGTCCAGCTCTGTGAACTCATCCAAATGCATTTGGGTCTATCTGGGTGCTAGGGACTGCAACACTCCAGAGCCCAGCTTGGCCGGGGGAGGTGGCAAAGAAACAAGACCAGTGTCCTTCCTTTAGATCAGTGCCCTCCCCCTGCTTTGTGAGGGCCGGGCTATCTTTCTCCAGATGTCCCGCCCCTGATCCCTACCACAGGCTGGAAGGTACCTGCTACACATGGAAAATTATACACAGAAAGAGATAACAGGGTAACAAACCTCCACATCCCATCCTTCAGCTGTGACAATTATCATCCTGCCTTATCCAGAACCACACTCCCCCATCCTCATCTTCCAAGTCTTTATTTTTTTTCTCTTTTTTCCTAAGTCTTTATTTTGAAACAAACCTGGCATAGCATTTCATCCATAAATATTTGTGCTTCTGAAAGGTCTCTTTCTTATAAAAAAAAATAATCTACATCATATCACACACAAAAAATTAGTAAATTCTAATATTATTTTAAAAACCTGGTTGATGTACAAATTTAACAATCACACAATGGCTTTTTGACCATTTGTTTAAATTTAGGTCCAAGTAAGGTTTACATATTGCTATTGGTCAGTACTGAATCTCTTTCAGCCTAGAGATTTTGTTTTGTTTCTTTGTCTTTCATTGTGATTTCTTTATTGGAAGACACTACCTATTTTCCTGTGGCATTTAGTGCTGTCTGGATTTTGAAGATCGTTGCCTTGTGGTGCATTTGAGCAAGTGTCCAGTCTTCCTTGATGATGGGCCTGACTGTTAATTGCTGATGTATCAAACAATTCATTAAAACCCAGTATATTTTGTTTCATTTTTTTGCACTGATGATTTGGATCCATCTTCATAAAGATTCCCCTCCTCTATTTAGTGGTCCTGTTTGAAAGGAACTTTAAAATTTATCATCCTACCTCAATGGACTCCTGAGTAAGCGGGTCAGAGAGGGCAAATTCCTCACCAGTGGCAGGAAACACAGCACTGGGAGCAGGGCTAGAACTCAAGCACAAGTCTGCTTCAGCACAGGCAGTACAGTTCTAGAGGCAGACTGGTGAAAGAAAGAAGATGTGGGACTGGAAACAGAAGCTCCAACTTGAATCTAGAACCAGTCATTACTAAGTGTTACAACTCGGGTAGATCCTTCCTTCAGTCTCTAACAGGAGATAATCCTATCTTCTCTACACCAGAATAACCAAGGTTTTCCCAGGTCATTTGTCTCTTTCTAGAAAGGAACTCAGAGTCCACGGCCCCTCACTTGATTTTCCACGGCTGTTTTAGGACCTGTCTATGGATTCCTCCGTCCCTCTCAAGTGCCTGACAACTGCTAAGCAGAGAATGTTTCTTAGAAACATTTCAGCCTTCTCCCAGCAAAGTGTGAACTCAATCATTATATCATTTGTGGCTTTTCTGGTTAAAAATCATTAAGTTTCAAGACAGTGACCACAGAAAATTAGCCCAAGCACAGTAACCTTCTGAGCTCAAAACTCTGCGTTATAGTGCAGATCTCAGGACCATACTGGCTTGGAGAGCAGTCCGGGTGTGCAGTGAAGCCACGTGGACACATCTTGTCTGATTTGATAAAGCATGAGAGAATAGTCTGGGACATACTGGCCATACCCAACAAACCCAAGTCAAACTAGCTGTGGTTGAGAACGATAGAAAAGCGATACTTACAATCTCATAGAGTGAATGCTATCTCTTGGATTTTCATACTTTGAATCAACCTGTGGCCAAAGATACAAAGACTTAATTGTGCAGTAGAAAAGCCTGTGAATATCATGACATGAACCCTCTAAACATTTATAATCAACAAATGTGGGCTGTAACTAAGGAGAGGAGATAGTAAGGACATCGGTGGTGCTTCTTATTCTAAATAGGGTGGGATAAAGGAAGTCACTAGATAATGCTAGATATATAGTTTTTTTTTTTTTAAAAAGAGGTGGCCAGCGAGATAGCTCAGCAGTCTAAAGTGCCTGCTTGGGCATGCTTAGGCAAGCGCAGGGACCGAGGTTCAATCCCTGGCACCACATGCCATGCCAGCCTCATCCTCAGGGTGGGCAGAACCAACCACAAAAAAAGGATATATAAGCTAAATTCTCTTGAATCTTACAGACAAACCAATGGATACTGTTCTAAAGGTACAAACTGATAGGTACATGTAAACTGGGCATGATGGTACAAATAGCTGGTGTAAACCCAGCTATTTGGGAAGCTAAGGCAGGAGGAGCACAAGTTTGAGGGCAGTCTACACAATTTAGTGACAGCCTGTCCCCAAAAGAAAAAACATTGCTGGGGATGTACCTCAGTTGTTTATTATGAAGGAAGTACCCTGCATTCAATCCTCAACACTGGATTAAAAGAACAAAGAAAAAAACCCCAGATAAATAGCACATTACCTAAAGTTACAGTTATCCATCAGACAAAACACCAAAATAAATGGTGAAATAATTTGCCTTGAGAGTGAAGCTGGGGTGAAGAAGGAAGATAAGGCAAAAGCCTGGTGATTTCCTTTATAAATTATTTTGTTTGATTTGATGTAACCTATTCCTGTTTTATACTGATTAAAAGGAGATGGAAATCTACTGCCCTGTGTAAGGTAGACTGAGACAGACAAGAGGCTGATCTGAGCAGAGTTTCAGGACTTCACCCTCTTGGGCTCCTGGCTTTGGCTGCTCTGGAGTTAGCTAGCTCTCAGCTAGCTCATGAGCCATGGGGGAAATTCAGAATGTTCCAGGGAAGAGCTCTGATTGGATCACATTTCCAACTCCTGGACCAATCTAAGGAGTATCAAACTAGGATTGGCTTCACTAGGATCATGTGACCACTTGGTTGTCAAGCCTAGCATAGTGGTACACACATGGAATTCTAGCTACAAGGGAGGTCTAGGTAGGAGGATCATGAGTTTGAGGTCAGCATGTGCCATTTAGCAAGACAGTGTCTCGAAATGAAGAGGCCCAGGATGTAACTCTACGGTAGAGTGCTTGCCTAGCATGCAATACACCCTGGCTTAATCCCCAGTACTGAAAAACAAAACAGTAACACACACACACACACACACACACACACACACACACACACACTCAAAAAAAAAACCACACACAAACAAAAATTTCCAGGACCAAACAATGACAAACCAGTCCTTCAAGGAAGAGGGGAGGGGCTGGTGAGATGGCTCAGTGGTCTAAAGCACCTACTTGGAACAAG
>NDGN011467072.1:0-12932 GCA_002564285.1 Tympanoctomys barrerae
ACCCCAGAACCATGTGTGGTGGCACATGCCTGTAACCCCAGCACTAGGGAAGCTGAGATGGGAGAATCACAATGAGTCCAAACTATGTAGCGAGACCTGTATCAAAAGAAGAAAAATAAAATTAAAAAAAAAAAAATTTAAACTACAAGGAGATATTTACCTCACACCTGTTATAATGGTTTATCAAAAATAAAGACCAAAAACTCAGAGAATAACAAATGTAACAAAATAGCAGTGTAGAAAAACTGGAACTCCATGTACTACTCACTACTGGTAGAAATGTAAAATAATACAGCCTCTGTGCAAAACGCATGGCGGGCTGGGTCTGGGGGCCTAGGTCCCACCACTCTAGGAAGCTGAGACAGAGAACGGCAAGTCTAAGCCCAGCCTGGACAATTTAGTGACTTGGGGGGGGGAGAGGTGAGAGGACTCAGGGAAAAGTTTGACAACTTCCCTTCAAAATTTAAGATAGAACAACCAAATGAACTTCGATTTCATTTCTGAGTATATGCCCAAAAGAACTGCAATCAGGGCCATGAGCAGGTTTCGGTACACCCTTTAGTAGCCAAAACACGAGAGCAGTCCAAGCGTCTATCAACAAGGAACAGATACAGGAGTTAGTGTTTAACAGCTATGGAACTTCAGATTTCTAAGATGAACAGTGTTCTGGAGACCGATGATGGTCATGGCTATACTTAATGCACCTCACTGTAGACCCAAAACTGGTAGGGTGTAAATTTTGGCATGTATATTTTATACAATAATAAAAAGAAGTAGGTTTTCCAGGGCAAGTGTTGGAATCTGCTTCTCATGGTAGGTTCGATCATTTTTCTCCAATTTTACGTAAGTATTTTTTATATTCTTTATAAGTGAGAGCCTTTGTCAGAAAAGACTGATCGGTGTTCTGTAGAAAACGCACATATGAGCCGCGGGCAAGTGACAGGTAGAAGGCCAGCCTGCCCTGCACCCAGTGCTTGTACTGCTATGCACTAGGAATCGTCTCTACACATTGAAGCAGTTGTTGGGGGTGGAGGTATCGAAGATTATATGGCACGCAAAGGTTACGCAAAATTTTAAGTTGTAGTGTCCATAAATAAAGTTTTACTGGGCCACAGCCAAGGTCGCCTAGCCACACATGCCTGAGGATGCTTTGGCATGACGAGGCAGAAATGAGTAACTCCAAAAGGAACCACGAGGCCCACAAAGCCTACAACTCTCACTTTCTGGTAGTTGGCTCGCAGAAGAGGCTGGCTTTTCTAGAACAGCCTCAGTTTTAATCATTCTACAAAGCTGCCCTCACAGATCTTCAGAAATTTCTGAAACTTTCACATTTCTGCTACATTCAAAAACTACTTAGCAAGAGTCAGTCCTATGCAAGGACAGCCACAGAAGCCAGAGATACAAACCCCAGTGAGGTAGACAGTGTCCTAGTCTTCCTGGAGTATCTCAGTTTGGTGGCAGAAATGACAGCCCAGTAGCCTCACTTGGTCAGCACTGCACAGTGACACAGATGCTGTACAAAGCACAAAGCAGAGGCAGCTTAGCCATAAACAAAGCCAGCGTCTGAGGGACACAGAGCCATCAGGTGAAGAGAAGAGACAGGTGAAGAAAACGAGAAAGGGAAGAGGAGGCGCTGGGTAGGGCGGTGTACTCCAGAACAGGCCACCACACTCTCCCCCTTGGACAGCTCAAAGCCAAGGCACACGCTGGCAGGACTCTAAAAAGGAAGACAAGGCCAACTAGGACCTGTGACTAAGTCCAGTTTAGGCCAGGAAGAGCCACATTGGCCTCGCAAAGAACCAGCTTCCAGGGCCAGCCTGATAGCTCAGCGGACTAAAGCAGCTACTTAGGCAGAGCACAGTGGCCTTTCTGTGCTTTCAATTACTGGCCTTTCTGCGCCAGCCCCTGCCCACAGGGTGTGCTGAGATGGCAAGTGAGACTGGGTGTAATGTGTGCGCCTGTAATCCCAGCACTTGGGAGGCTGAAAACGGGAGGATTTCTACGAGTCCTATCTACATAGTGAGGCCCTGTAGAACCTGTAGCCCCTGCCCTAAATACAGAAAAGGANAAAAAAAAAAAAAAAAAAAAAAAAAGAGCCAGCTTCCAATCTGCATCCCTCAGGCCCTCACACAAGGCTGCAAACCAGAGCCACGTCTCAGCGGCCTATCACTCCTGACTGAGGGGAACGCAATGATGACCTCCACCTTGCTCTCTCCAGCGGGCAGCACCGGCCCAGCACCCACAAGCATTTCCAGATTAAAGCCATACAATCACCAAGCAGAAGCCAGCAGAATGCATTAATATTTACAACTGCTCTCCAAACCGAGGAGTCTTTTAAGAGAAAATGCTAGATAAAAATCGAAAACATAAAAAAAAAAAAAAATCGAAAACATTATGATGCAATAGTCTACATTTCAAAGAAGCTTCTGATTTCTTATGACCTTTACCATCACCTTATGATCATACAGACTCCATCAAGAAGACAGTAAGAAAGTGAAAAAAAAAAAAAAAAAGAAGTCATAAATTCCGAGTAGGCTGTGACTAGCCATACCACTGAGCCATGTACAAGGCTGGATGCATGGCAGGTGGAAAAAATAGATAAAGCTAACGTCCATCTTTTAAATGGAAAAAAAAAAATCAAAAAACTCGCAATGTGGATTTAAAGTGGCTGCCCAAAGTTACGCCAATTTATTGTTCCATATCAGGTAGAAGTGATTTCTTTTAAGATAAAGCTAAAACTCATATCCAGGTATTTGCTGAATTTATCCTAAGCAACTAAGTGTTGTTTGGATCCCAAACCACCAAGTGTTAAGATTATAAAAAACGGAATCAAATGGTGCATGGCTTCTCTGAAGGCGAGAATCTGCTACAGTCACCATGAGGAGACAGGAACAGTTGCCAGCATGTGACACACACTCAAGGCCACCACTAAGAACCCACACTTATCACAAACATACATCACTCTCACAGGTAATTCTGATGGTGTCCTTTTGCAGATACAACGATGTTACGGTAGGCATTGGGCTATTCTGTCCTCTTTTAGCAATTTCAAAAAACAGTCTATGCTAGAATTCAGGCCTACAGGTAACACCGTAACTTTAACAATAAGTAAAATAGTTTCACACTCACAAATGAGAAGACTGCAGACAAATTCACACTGGCGAGGCTCAAATCACTCAATCCCCAGCATGTTAGCCACCTCCTACAATACTCAGGTCCCAGAGGGAAGCACAGCACACAAGCATATCATCATTTATGACTCGGTAAAATACTACTCATCCTGGATTTGTGTCTTCCTGAACGCCTACACCAGTTCAGAGCACCCTCAGAACAAGACTGCCTCCTCCACCTCTTACTTCCCTCACCCCGAGCCAGTATCCAGAACAGGACAGCCTTAAAAATGCCATGAAAACATGAAGGCATTCCCTGAATGCTTGCATGACTTTACGTGATGCTCCACAGGATACCAAAGAGCCCACACTGGTTTGAGCAGGGGCCTCTCTCTTCCTTGCCTTTCTTCCAATGGTAAGAGTGACATCCTTAAAGATGGGCGGGACCATTTCTGTTGCTTGCCACCTCCTATAGGAAGAGCTTCATCCACTGAGTGCAGTGACTGCCTTAAGAAGCTGCACGTGCTGGTATCTGTCTAGGGTTCACTTCAATACACTTGAAGCAGCAATAAATCTTCATGTCCCCACAGAGTCCCCAACTATAGGACAGTGCCACCCTAGTCCCTGGGTATTCTGCTCCTCCAGTTATCCAAAGTCCAACTTCTCCTGTGCTGGTCCTCCAAACGAAAAAGGCCTGCAGAAACACTCTCAACCAGACCGGAGTTGGCCTTGGAAAGTGGAAAAAGGAACGTGTGCTAATGCTACGGCCTGTGTTTCCATGAGCCCGCAGAGCTCCTTGTGGTCATAGGTGGAGTTTTTTCAGAGGTAGCTGGATCAAGAGTGTGTGATACCAGAACTGATTCATGGAACAATACTAGCATCAAGGGCACCAGGATTAAGGTGTGAGTGCTAGCTACCCTAGGGAGCCTGGATAAGGTATAAGGCATAGAAAGCTGTGGGCCTCCCGTGCTCGCTTTGCTACCTTCTGCCCATTATGAACTGTTTCTCCTCTATGAAGCCTGTCTATCACATCACCCACCTTAGAGCCAGCTCTTTATGGACTGAAACTTCTACCAGTTGTGAGCTAGATAAACTTTCCTCCTTTAACTTTGGGCATCAGGTATTTATTCTCGGCAATGAGAAAAGTAACAAATACACACTATATACACCAGAGGAAGTGCTTGCTGTTCAAGAGCCAAAAATGACAGGGTGCAGGGATCTCAGCATAACCTTAAATCCCAGCACCTGCAACTTAGAAATCTCCCCTAACGTAAGCCACCACTGAACTGAAACATAAAAGGGTAACTTGAAGCCAGGCATGGTGGGACATGCCTATGATCCCAACACCCTGTAGGATGAGGAAGGATGAATGCAAGTTCAAACACCGCCTGGGCAACTCAGTGCCTTAGCAAGACCCTGTCTCAACGTTTTAAAATGAAACAAAGAGGTGAGGATGTAGTTCAGTTCAAAGACCCTAAGTTCAATCCATAGTAACTATAAAGAAAGGAGGTAGGTGAAGAAGATGGTAGTGGCCTTGGAGACCAAAAACTAAATATACATTAGACTTCCACAGTCATACCCAACCCATGTATCAAAGTCAGTGGCACGTGTTGCCTTTTCACCAGCAAGGATGGCACCCCGGGGGGGACTCAACCCTGACCCACTCCAGTGCTTTCTTATGCTCAGCTCTGGCTCTGTTTGTTTAGTTGGTTAGTTGGTTTGGTTTGGGTTTTTTTGGTCTTCTTGAGACAGGGTCTCCCTATGCAGTTCAGGGTGGCTTTGAGCTCATGCTGTAACCCAGGCTGGTCTCAAACTCGAGATAAGCCTCATGCATCAGCCTCCTAAGTGCTGGGATTGCAGGTGTGTGCCCTCATACCCAGCCAGTTCTGAGTCTTTGGACCTCCATCACTTGGCTTTGCTTCCTCTGGTGCCACAAGATCAGAAACACACACACGAACACATGCTGAGAAGTCCACCACAAGTCCTGGTGCACACTGTTCAAGCGCCCCTCCGGGATAGCCTGCAATTATGTCAATTTTGCTTCTCTAGAAATCTTGCCAACCTGTTGATTAAGTTCAAGTAAAATCAACTTCTGTGGCTCCCAGGGAGGATAGCTTTGAGGCCCCACTATGCCAGCTTGAGCCATCTGACCTTAATTCCTAACTGTAGGATATCACAGCACAGCAGAGGTGCCCTAGTGCATGCCGTCCTGTTGCCATGGATAATCAAGGCGTCTGTGAATGCTGACTCAGGAGCTCCTTGCCCTTCCAAAATCCCCAAATCCAATACCTAGGATCTGTTATCCCGCTTCTACCAATATTCCAGAACAGTCATCCCCAATGTGTTTTTACTCCATTCTGTTAACAAAAGACTCAACATCTTTTTACTTCTATTACTTTTCTAGCATCTTGTAGAAACAAGGCTAAGTTGGGGCTGGCTTGGCTGGTAGTGACACCACATATGCTATAACAAGTATGGGATTCAGCATTTTGCACTCATTGTGCGTCCTCTCGCTTGCCCAGGGAGACAGACCCATGTCACTCAGTAGGTAAGGACACACTGGCTGCTGTAGGTGACAAGAAAGCCTTGCTCCAGAGTATGAAATCATGGACTCTGAACTCTATGCTGTATTCCCACATTCAACACTCCAGATAGGTTTCCATAAAAATAATAATAATAATAATAATAATAATAATAATAATAGAGCTGGGAAAACCCTGAGAAGCGGACGGGCCCCCTGCAAGCAGAGGCAGGCGTGGTGCACCAGAGAGGGGGCTTCCCCCTTTGATTTCTACCTATAGCTCTCCAGCTCTGAGCCCAAAAGCAGATCCTAGACAGAACACAGTGCTGTTGCTCCCACATCACAACTAGAGATGCTACCACTTGTCGAGTCACTGACATTGCAGGGTCTTTATTCATCCATCAATGCTGGCCTCCTCTCTGAAGCTGTTTGAATCTCTTTCCTCTCACTTCTGGTTGGCCTCTGTTGTTGCCAGGCCCTCTGAGATACAAGATGACCTTCTCCCACTTTCCATCATCAGCACTCAAACTTCCATAAATGCATCTACCAGCCCAGACACCCACAGCTGGACATGCCCAGTTCCCGCTACTGGAAGCACCGGGCAGGTGTCCAGATGGAAGCACTCTTCAGTTTCTGCTATGCAGACCAGACTGCAGTCTCTACCACACAAGCCCGACCCATCTGGAGCATTCTCCCTGCAGGGAGTCAGCAATGACCCAGGTCTAGAGTCTTCCACCTGCTCCACAGCCTTTGATTAGATTTATTTATTTTGAATACTCATAATAGCTATTGTGGGTTGAAATGCAGCCCCTAAGGAGTTATGTGCAAGGCTTAAGTCCTGATGCTCATGGACATAACCTTACTTTGGAAAAGCATCTGGACAGGTATAATCAAGCTCAGATGAGGGCTTAGTGGACAAGGAATTCCCCAAGTCAATGACTCAGGGCACAGAGGAAAAGGTGTCACACAAAGGAAAAAGAGATCAGAGTGACACTGCCACAATCTTATGAACAAGGAGGGCCACTGCCAGCAGTTGGGCAAACAGCAAGGGCACATGAGTCTTCCAGAAAAACTAGCCCTACCAACACCTTGGTCTCAAACTGGTGCCCTCAGACCTATGAGGAAAACCACTTCTGTTGTTCTGAGTCACTGGTGTGTAGGGCATTCCATTCCTGTGGCCACCACTCACCGATCACATCACATGTGGCAGCAGACTCTACATACACACTAGCTCATGTCATACCCAGCGGGGCTCCTCATCACACCCCGGGGAGAGGAAGTAACAAGGACACGGAACCCACCCACAGTATTCGGTCTACAGTGAGCTTTTCCTTCCTGGGCATCTTCAGCTTCTTCCTTTTCCAAACATGGCCCTCCCACCAGGCCCTGCTGAACCTGGGACACACTAGCCTCTATTCAGAGGGTCCACTCCTGGCCCTTGACACACTCAGCCTAAACCCTGAGATTTAAGGTGAGACCCAGAACTGCCTTCATCCTTCTCGCCATTAATTTTCCTTGTGAAACACAGGAACTAACCCCCAATTGCAGATACTGAAGTTGTTCACTCCTATAGCTACAGGCACGGCTGGGGCACTGCACCCATAGGACACAAAGAGGCCTCCTTTAGAGGAGTGTGTACAGTTACTGGCCCAAGAAGACTCCTAATTCTAAAATAACTATCTTCCACTGGACACCACCCATGATGCGGGGGCTCAGACACCAGCAGAAGAGGTAACAAATAGGAACATCTATCTGCTCAGACACCCTTTCATGTGCTCAGGTCAAACAGCTCAACCACTAAAATCACCTCCACTTCTTGTTCCTGGCCAGGAACAGGACACAGAGCCAAGGACTCGGGAAATGCTAGATCTGAGACTCTCAAGACCACAGGGCCTTGGGCTACCCCCGGACTTCCCTGTCAAGACTATGCATCTAAGGCAGCACAGTTTTGTACTTTTGGGTCTCAGATGAAAAGCTTAACAAAACTTGCCTAGGTCCAGACCTGGACTCTTGTTAAGAAGGCAAAGGATGCTCGGCAGGACCCTAATGCTGCCAGGCCTTCAGGGACAGGATCAGAATCCCTAGGCCCCCAGCCAAGGAAGACCAGGTCAGGAAATGCAGAAGGTACCTGTCCACTCCCTAGGAAGCACAAACGGTACTTAGAGAAGAACATTTGGGGGAGAAAACCACTAGGACGACGATTGAGGGGCAGCTCCTGAGCTACTGCAGAGCTTGGGGAAGCTGACAGAAACTAAGACTGAAACCTGGGCGTATACTGGGTACATCCTGAGTTCAGCAACCTTCACTTTCATTTCAGTAATTGTGCAGCTGCAGGAAAGAGAAAGTGACCATATGACCCTCCACTTCACTTCACTCCTGGGTCTAACCCCAAAAGAATGGGAAAAGGGTTCGGACCAACTGCTCATGAATGAATAACCACGGCTCTAGTAGTCACAGCAGCCAAAAGATGGAAACTGAAACGTCCACAGGCAGATAAATGGCAGATAAATTCTGTTGAATACTGTTCAGACCCAAAAAGGAGCACTACAGTGTGCGTGAGCCTCAAAAATCACACCAACGAAAAAGTCAGACGAGAGCCACATATTTTATGACTTGCATTTATACAAAACAGATAAATCCACAGGAAAAGAATACTCTCTGGTGACTGCCAGGAGCTGAGGGAAAAATCAGAAGCAACTGCTTAATGAGTACAGGGCTGGACTCTGGAATCACAGAAATGTTTTGAAACTCCATAGAGGTGGTAGCTGCAGGAATACTGCGAATGTCCTAAATGCCACAGAACTGTTCACTTCACAAAGGGATATTTCAAATACAGCGGCTGATTCATAACCTTAATCAGCTGGGCCCTCCCCCTGGCTTCCCACCCATCCTGTGTGCCCTTGGCTCTGCATTGTGTTCTTCCAGGCACCAGACTGCAGGCCAGGCAGCAGTCCCCACATGCTCCTCCTTGCTGTCTTTATTCCCTCTCTGCTGCCCTCAAGTCCTCATTACCCTCTAAGGGTCACACAGTGTCACCTTCCTGAGCAGCCTACCGCCCACGCTGAACCACAGGCCCCAGGTGCCTTGAATCCCCAAGCTCACAATCACTTCCCTTCACTGGCCACTTTCCTACTAGACCGTCCTAGAGAAAGACCAATGACTCATAATATCTCTTAGTACTATCCGCTAATCCTCATGAGAACTCAAAGGACTACCCATACACCATCATGGCCAGGCTAGAGATGAGCACACTGAAGTGCGGAGGGTCCAGTAATTTCTACGAACTATAAAACTAGCCAAGAAATGCAGCCAGGATCCACTAGCCCACCCACAGTCTCTGAGCCTCTGGGCTTCCAGGCCAGTGACCACAGGGCTCCTAACAGGACCTGACAACAGAGAATCAGTTCTGATGCAGATCAACTCCCATGGATTTTCCTCTGCACCTGACAGATCTATGCAAGGACAGAAACCGCGACTCCTTCCAGCCGACACATTGACTTCACATTCAGCATGTGTTCCTTCCTGCTGTCCCTCTAGATTGAGAAGCCTTCCTCCAACAAGACTCAGGAAAATGCCTCCGGAGATGAAACACCCTCAGCCGGGCCTGGGAAAGTGGCCTGATTAAACACTCACCCGCAAAAATGAGTCTAGACTCAATAGATCAAGCTCGCAGCTCAGGGCCATGCTGGCCACACAACCATAGTGCAAAATAATGTTTATAAATGGCTCGAAGAAGAGAAGCCGACTGCTCGGTTTCTGGTAAAGTGGGCGTTGTAGGTGGAGTGGTGCAAGGCAAGTTTCCAATTCTATCCGTACGAAGCCCCTAAAGACACAGCTCTCAGGGATCAATCATGCTGAAAGTCAAGGTGCAGCCTGGAACAGGGTACAACCCTGGGGAGATGGGTTCCCTCAGCCCACCTCCTCCTCACCCCTGCATTCTCTCTGGAAAGCACTGGCGGACTCCTTTCCCACGCTCACACTTTATTCTGAATCTAGTCAAAGTCTTCATTCCATTCCTGTTTTATGTTTCCGCCTTCTCCAGTAAGGTGCTTTGCCTGCCCGGTGAGCCCAGGATGTCCAGTCCCCCTGCCAAGAGCAACCTGCTGCTCCGATCTGGGTAACAGCACTTGCTTTCACAGCAGGACTCCCAGGTTGCTGCTTCCCTAAGAATGTACAAGGCAGAGCAGCGATAATGCCTGTGCCAAGCCATCCCTCCCACCGGACAGTCAAGCACCCTGCGGCAGAGACTAAGGTGACCTTATTCCCTGAGCAGGGTGGCACCATGTGGGCAGTTCTGACTCAGTGCTGGCTGAAAGAAGACACGAAGGAGTGAACAGTTACTCAGACATTCTCTTACTTGGGAAAAAAAAAGATATCATCTACTCCTACACTTAGCAGTTACCGGCACCAGGAGACACTCCAAGGAACATTCGGGGGCCTGGTCTCCTGGAGCCACAGCAGTTAATTATCCTGTTCACCTGAGATGCTGGTTAACAAATTCACACCAAATTCAAACTGAAAGAGAACAGCAGGCCAGACACCAGATTCTGCTCACATTTTCTTCTAACACAATGCAAAAGGGGCTGGGAAGATAGCTCAGTAGAATAAGCGCTTGCCTGGCAAGCACAAGGGCCAGAGTTCAATCCCCAGTTCCACAATAAATAAATAAACAAACAAACAAACAAATGCAAAACAGAACTGAGTACAACATTTTTTTTTTTTTCCAGAGCCGGGGATTGAATGCAGGCCCTTGCACTTGCCAGGGAAGTGCTTGTTCTACTGAGCCATCTCCCCGGCCCTGAGTACAACTTTTTGATGCCTTCGTTTCCTCAGAGATGAGAAATAGGGACAAGGAATCAAAGAACAGTATAATTTCACAATTCTCCTTTCCAATGGCCCTCAGTTGCGTTTCAACCCTAATCCTCTGTATTAACTTCAGGTGTCTGCTGTAACAAATTTAGTGATACCAGAAAAAAAACCTATTCTCTCGCAATCTGGGAAGATGATATTCTGGCATCTCTCTCTGCAGTAGGACTCATCTAAACTCACAACAATCACCTACGAAATAAGGTCATATTCTGAGGTACTTGGGACTCCAAGCTTTTTTGCAGAAAGCAGAGGACAATTTAACCTATGATATCCTCTCTTTCATTACACCATGTTTAGTCTGTTAATTACGCAGCACACTCATGCAAGCACAGGCATACACGTTATTTTCCCTTAAAGTGAGATGTAAGGATATGCAAATACTTCAACGTTTTTTTTTCTTTCTCTACTTTTCCTCAAAAGCTCAATTCAGACTGACACTTATAAGTAGACATGAACTGAGAACAAACATCTAATTTACGTGGAAATCTAAAAATTCTACGGAACAGCTCTTTTCCTTTTTTCCTAACAGAAGAAAAAAGCCTGGGATACATCCATCACAGGAACTGATTTCCAGGTGTACACACCTGGGATGTGTCCCCTTACACCTGGTGGTCACCGGGTGCCAGGTAAGAAGCTAAGCACTCTGTATCACATCTTTCTTCCCCAATGCAGGGGCAGGTATTGTACTGTTTGCTCATCTCCACTTTATACATGCACAGACTGCAACTCAGAGAAGTTAACTAATAGGCTAAAAGTCAAAGAGCCATTCAGGGACTCAACTCCAGCCAAGAGCTCAGCTTCCGGGCCTGAGGGATGTCAGCGTTCTGTGACCCAAACCCGGGCCCAATCCAAGCAGGCCCAGCCCATGTTACACCATGGCTTGACACAAGCCTATCAAGATCTCCTATCTCCCATCCTGTCAATTATGGTTTCCTACACACCCCTGTGCTCCAGAGGTTGAATGCCCTGGCCTCATTGTTAAGCTCCCAAGTTAGCACGTCAATGTCCCAGTTCTTCAGGGTTCCTTCACACCACCATGCATGCCATGGCCACTAGTGACTCCATGACCCTTGACCTAAAATCACCACAGTATCCACTCCAGGTCACAAACCCAACCCCCAAGATGCCCTTCAAAGGCCTACTCTAATGGCGTCAAGACTCAGGCCATTGCCAACTGTCTGCCTAGGGCCACCCAGCATTCCTTGGGTTCCCATTCACCATCCATGGGAAAGAAGAGCACGAATTCACTCTGAAGAAAAGACAGAAGCTCCCAGCTAAGTAGTACTTAAGGCAATCTAATATTTCAGAGTCATTCTGATCTCTTACTCTTGGTATTCTTTCCATCTCTTGTCCTCTCAAGAAAAAAGGAATTAGAAGCTCCCTAACTTTAGAAGTGTGACCAAAGGACACCTAACAATGTGACATCATCTAAGTCTCAGCTGTACCCTCAGGTTCGCGCACACACACACACACACACACACGCACACACAGTAGTCTTTACTTATGTGGGAGGCATGTGCCTAGACCCCTGTGGATGCCTGAAACCATGACAGCATCAACATACACTATTCTTCCTATGCACACATATCTATGACATAGTTTAATTTATAAACTAGGCACAGTAAGCTGGGCAGGATGGACCCCATACATAATCCTAGCACTGGGAGAATGAAGCAAATTTGAGTCTGGTCATAAGACCCTGTGTCAAAATAAACACTAAAAAACAAGTTGTAACATTTATCAAATTCCAAACATCTTGATCATTTATTGTCTGTTTCCACCTAGAAGACTAAGCTCCTTGAGGGTAGGCAAGGTGCTCCAGAATTTCTACTGCCTAAACCCTCAAAATAAAAATTTTAAAAGGTGAAGGCCCAAGATTCAACCCCAGCACCAATAAATAAATAAGACACAGCAACAGATTAACAACAGTAATAACAGTATTGTAACAATATACTGTAGTGAGCTACTATAAACTTCTGAAATACTTTTGAATTTTGCGTTTATTACTTTCACACCTCAGATGATCACAGGCCTGAAACCACTGAAAGTAAAACCTTGGAGAAGGGGTAGCCACTGCACACACAAATGCATGTATGTTTAGAAACGTACCCAGGAATAGCGTCAGTGCCTATAGCCCAGGGAGACAAGAGTGCTCGAAGTAAGAAATGTAAGTAATAGAGTTGGGGAGATAAGTCAGTGGCATAAGAACCTACCTGGCAAGCACAAGGTCCCGAGTTCGATCCCCAGTATGAAAAAAAAAAAAGTGACTAAAAATAGAAAACAAGACTCAACAGCGCCATTTCATTTCTCTGGATTAGGTGGCCTGCCCCTTAGCTCAGCTGTTTAAGTGCCTGCTTAAACAAAGCAGTCAGGCTCAGGATGCTGTGGTTTGATCCCCAGATGCTCAAGCCAAACCAGACCTGCCCTGAAGG
>NDGN011467079.1:3116-13439 GCA_002564285.1 Tympanoctomys barrerae
CGCGACAAAGCTGGCACCTTGGTGCCAACACAAAGCGATCAGAAGCGCCAGCTATCGCATCTTGTAGTTTAAAAATAAACGCTGCTGCGTTATTTTTGTCAACTGAAGCATTCTGATTGCAAAAGAGGCTTAGATAACAAGTACGGTGCAAGCCACGAAAAGAACCTCGTGTCTAGAGAGCCTGTGAAGGGTAGTTTTAGGTAGTAAAAGAGCTTTATGGAAAGACATGATAGAGGCAATTATTGGTCCCCAGAGACCCCCAGGCCTGAGCTGGAGCGCGTCCTCTTAGCTCCTATAGCGTCTGATCTGTCTGCCAATGGCTACAGGGCCAGTGGAGCCTCGCAGTGGCCAAATGTTCGGGGTGCTGCTGGGGTCCCCTGTACTGGGGTGAAGGACGAGTCCTCGGCATCTGAGCATCAGGAGGCACAGTGCACCCGAGGCTCTTCTGTAAAGAATTGCGGTTCTTTCCTAGCGAGCTGGGGGCGCTGGGTCGTGATGCCCCTGTTCTTCTTGCGGCCTTCCACAATATTTCAAAAACGACCTAGAGGAGCGCGACTTTATCTCAGTCTGAACCTCTTTGGCAGGAATAAAGGCCGGGAAGATAATTCAATTGGCGCAGTATAAGAAGATCCAGTGTGGCTCTCTGAAAGGGGATCGGAGTCACACAGGCCTCTTTCAGCACTCAAGTGCTGTGCAGCAGCTTGATAAAACCAGGCGCTGCGCAGAGCCAAGAAAGAGCAGAACACACATTTCCTTCTTGATTGTTGAGTCTGGCTGTAAACGCAGCAAAATCACTAACGGGGGCCGTAAGTATTGCTGCAGGAACTGGCCAGGGTCTCATTGGATAAAGAAGCATGCTATTCAGCGGAACTTTACTCCTGCTCGCTGAAAGGCGGAGGCACCCTGTTGCCGCCGCCACATCCGCTGGCTGCACTCCCCAGCACAGGTCATTCGAAAGGATGTCACATGCCTCCCTGAGATCCAAAGATCCATATATTTATGAACATCATAATGACTTTAGCTTGTACTTAGTACAGAAGCCTCCGTGTGAGGGACTTAGAGATTATTTCATTACCTTTGCAAATCCGACCTGCAGGTTGGCTTAGAGGAAATGACATCTACATTTTATCCCTACTGGAACTTGGTTAAAAGATATGCCAAAGCATGTAGACATCCTGATGATAAGTTCATTCAATATATTGAGCTTTACCTTAAACTAATACAAATCAAGAGCATAAGTAAGTTCTGGCAGCAGCATTTAATTGATAGGCTTCCCCTAGTCTATTTTACTTCCATCCACCCGATTTCCCCTGCCTGCTCCAACTCCATAATAATTCAGATAAAAGAATCCATTTACAGGCAACTTTCAAGAGATAGGAAGCAGCTAGGGAAGCCTTAGAGGTGTTGACTCAAAGAATTATGATAAATACAGAAATTGATGGCTTGGACATCAAAGCAAAAACTTACAAACAGGCTTCTTACAGCAAAGCAGAGGAGTGCTGCAAGCCCACCCCGCCCAGAACTTCAGGGACATGTGGACTCAGTGGACAGCACAGGGGTGTAAGCATTTTTATCCTGGAACTCTTGCTTGCTGTTTGTAGCTTATGGTCTCTTTCTTAGAATAATGCATTTAAATGCATAACACTAAATCCAATCAATAAGAGGAAACCAATTGTATAGAAACACAATAAACAAAATATTTAAAATACGATGCATAAAGGTGAAGCTTTAGTGTAGTATAAATCATAAGATGTGCATCAGGGTTTATAAGTACTGTAAGTTTCAGTGAATAGGACACTAGTCACATTTTCCACAATTGCAAAGCCCTAAAAAGCTGCTTTATTTTTTGCTAATGTCCCTTAGAAACAAATGTCACATTTCAGTAGAAGCAAAGAAAGGACTAAGATTAGGAGAGAACTCAAGTAGAAACTAGAAAGGCTATGTTTTGTAAAAGATAAAAAACCCCAGATCATTAGCTATATTCACAAGAAAAAATGCAGCAAAGAATCAATAAAATCAGAGCTGGAAGGAGACACAACAGAGACACAGAGATTCGTGCAAGACCAGCACAAAAAATTCTCCAGGAGCCAACAGACTAACCAGGGAGACACACAGATGAACTAGTACAAACATGCAGTCTGGTGAGACTGAGTTAGGAAGAATTGGAAAGTATGGACAGATCAGTAATGAGCAAAGTGCTTAAGTCAGTAATAAAAGGTCTCCCACTTAAAAAAAAAAAAAAAAAGCATAGGACTTTAAGATTTCAGGCTGAACTCTAGTACACATTTAAAAAAACAGTTAACACTAATCTTTCTCAATCACTTCCAGAAAAAATGGAAGCAAACAAAATAATGCCTTACTAATTTTATTGAGTTTTTTGGTTTGTTTGTTTTTGCTTTTTGAGACTGGATTTGCTTTGTAATTCAAGCTGATTTAAGCTTACCACGTAGTCCAGTATGGCTTCTAACTTAGTTATCTTCCTGCCTCAGTTTCCCAAGTTCTGGTATTTCAGGTGTTTGTCAGCATTCCTGACTCTTGCTAATTTTAGAAGCACAGTATTGCCTTGATATCAAAACTAGACAAAGATGCTAGAAGAAAAAAATGAACCACAAATCAATATTCCTGATGAACACAGACACAAAAATCCTCAATCAAATATGAATGATTAAATTTAACAGCACATTAAAAAATAATTCATGTTGATCATATGCTATTTATGTCACAGAGGCAAAGATGGGTTTTACATGTGTGACTGAATAGACAAAATGCATCATGGAACAAAATCAAGGACACGAACCATGTGATCAGAAACGTGATAAAGTTCAGTGTTGCCTCATGTTAAATTTTTTGAAAAGTAGGTATAGAAGAAATGTACTTCAGCAGAACAAAAACCAAACATGACAAGCCCAGAGCGAACATACTACTAAGGGGCAAATATCTGGAGTCTTTTCTCTAAGATTTGGAACAAGATTTTATGTTACTCTCAACCCATTTAGCAATAAGTACTGCAAGCCCCAGGAAGAGGACTTGGCCAGGAAAGCAGGAAGGAGGACATCTGTATGGGAAAGGAAGAAGTGAATTTGTCTTCATTTGCTGGTGACATGAACTTTTCCACAAAACCCTACAGACTCCACCCACAAATCGTAACTCTAAACAAATTTAGTGCATTGACAGGTTACAAAGTCAACACAAAATACCATTGCCTTTGTAAGCAACCCCAAATTATCTGAAAAGAAAATTATTACGCAATCCCATAATACAATAGTGTCATTTCAATAGAAATGAAAATATGTTAAGTCTTTTCATCTAGTAGTAATTTAACCTAGAAGGAGAAGAGCTATGTAGTTAAAAGTATAACATTTATTGAATAAATTGAGGACACAAATAAATGAAAACATAGCGTACACTCATGGTTTGGGAGAACTGTTTAAATGTCTATGCTATCACAAGGAATCTACACAAACTCAGTGTATTTCTAATCAAGATTGTCATGTCATTTCTTCATAAAAATAAGGAAATTCAGGAGCAGGATAGAAAGACTTACACTGACCCAAGTGTCACAATCAGTTTGACAAAGCTGCCAAGAACATATGGCAGCAAAAGGAGACTCTCTTCCATAAATAATGCTCACAAGAACTGAGTACATTTATGCAGAAGAATGAAATTTGGCTCTTATCTCATACCATATATCAAAATCAAGTTGGACTTGACAAAGATATAAATGGAAGATGTGAAACTATGAAGAAATAGGGAGAAACCTATACCACACTGGTCTGGTATGATTTCTTAACTAGGGACCCAGAAATACAGCAAGAATAAATGAATGGCATTCTAGTAAACTAAAAGGCTTCTGCTTGAAAACAGAACCCACAGAATGGGAGGAAAATTTATACACCATACATCTGATAAAGGACTACTATCTAGAATATATATTTAGTGGAACAACATCAAAAACAGCTCAGATAAAAATGGGTGAAGCAAGGTAGTGGGATAGCAAGTTCAAGCCCAGCCTGTGCCACTTGGTGACTTAGCCAGATTCTCAGGGCCGGGCAAGCAGCCCAGTGTGAAGTCCCAGGATCCAATTCCTAGGTCTGAAGAAAAAGCAAAGTATTGGAACAAACATTTCTCAAAAGAAGATAGAGAAGAGCCAGAAGAGATAGAAAAAACATTTGACACCTGTAAACACTGGTGAAGTCGGTGTTTACAGCGATGCTACTTCCCCGCTGTGCAGAAGCTTATTATCAAGGAGACAAGGGCAGTAAGAATCCCGGATGTGAAGCAAAGAGAACATTCGTTTGCTGTTGGTGGAGATGTAAATAAGCACAGACATTACAAAAAATAGAACAGAATTTTCCCCCCGAACTAGAAGTAGAATTGCCATATGATGCAGCCACTTCACTTCCGGGTACGTATCCAAAGGATTTTAAGTCGGTGTGTCCCAGATACATCTGCTCTCCCATGCTCCTCTCAGGATTATTCCAACACCGGTACTCAAGACGCAGGAGATTGGGCACATTTATCCAGCAGAGGGCAGTCAGCTTTAGAAAGAGGGCACATATTCTCATCTGTGACACTGTGTGTGGAGCTGGAGGACTTTACGCTAAGGGAGATAAGCAGCCACCAAAGATAATCACTTATACGTGATAGCTAAGCAAGCCAAACTCTTGAAAGCAGAGTAGCAGCGTGGTTACCTGAGATAGGAGCACAGAAGGCGAAAACGGAAGAAGAGTAGAGTTTAACCAGAGTGCCAGTTTGTTAGATCATGTGGTATTAGTGAGGTACCATGTAGTCTACTGTGACCACAGTCCAAGTAATGTCATGCATCTTGCAGAACTACCCAAATAAGACTAATGTTACCACCACAGAAAAGATAAGTCGGTCAAATGATGGATTACTAATCACTTTCATTCAATCTTTCAATAATGTATACAAAGACCAAAGCGTAACACTCTACCCCATAAATATATACTTTAGCCAACTAAAAACAAATAAAAAGTTAAAGAAGAATGCTAATAAAAAATAACCTAATTAAATATAGAGATACAGTGATATATGCCCACCAATGTTTATAGCTGCACAATTTATAGTAAGCGAATCCTGGAAATAGACAAAATGCCCATCAACCGGTGAATAAGTAAAGATTTTTTTTTTCAATGGAGTATGACACAGACATATAGAAGGATAAGCTTGAAACAATTCTAGATAAATGGATGCACTCTGAGTCCATTCTCGTAAGTGAAATAAATTGGACTCACTTGTGTCAGGACTGTGTCGACTCTCTGGTGTGCTAAACTGAAAGTGGAGATAAGGACCCAAAATGGGCAATAGATGCTGTACAATAAGATAGAAATATTCCAATGTGGAGGGGCTGAGGCGGAGCAGGGGAACGAAGAGGCAAAGAAGAAGAATGCGAAAATAAGGAACCATGAAACCAAAGCTTTTGTAATAAGACAGAGAAGTGGTGAAGGGATAGGAGGAGACCTGGGCAAAAAGGAACCAAGTTATGTCACAGTTGACAAATTCTTTATAATGACAGTGATTAGTATGTAAACCCACAATGCCCCAACAAAAATAATTTTCTTTGAAAAACTTAAAATAAATACAGAAATACAGTAAGTGAAGGAAAAGTTATTTTCTTCAACTTGAGGGAATAAATTCAAGAATGTCCAGAAAATCAAAGACTAGAGATTCAAGAACTATTGATATAAAGGATTTAAGGGCATTAGAATTTGTAGAAGGTGATTGCTCGCCCACTTGAAGATAAGTACAGGAGATGCTCATCCAGATTGGAGGTCCTATGATGAAATGGCAAGTGTTCACACATTGGAGGAAAACGAAATTCTTTATAATTCAAACTGCTGCTCTTAGTGTAGATTTTCCTTTACTTGTGTCATTATTTTCAACTTACAAAATTGTGTACCTAAGCAGGATATCACACGCACTTTAGAAATATATTCTTAAGAATGGCTAAGGGAGCTAATTACATCCTTTGCCTCACACTTCTTTTGTAATGAGAACATCTAAAATCTGCTCTCAGCAATTGTCACACACAAGTTGCAATTAGCTGTAGCCAAGATGGGGGCCCAAAGCTCTCTAGAATATTATTTTTTTCTCCTGCCCAAGGGAAAATTTGGATCCTTAGACCCCAGGAACCAAGCTACTAGTACCTACATCTCAGACTCGTACCTTTCAGAGAACACTACGAGGAGATTTATCTGCTTGTTTAAGCCAGCAGGTCTGTTCTGAGCAGCCCTAGCAAACTAATATAAACTATGAACTCATATATAGCATATGTAATTCTGCAAATAAAAACTAAGTGGGAAAGGAGAAAGAAGAGGAGGGAAAAGTCAGAAAAAAATAAATGAAAGAAAGAAGGAAGGAAGAAGGAAAGAAAGAAAGAAAATGAAGATAGGAAGAAGGAAAGAAGGAGGTGGATGAGTGATGAGAAGAAGGTGAGGTGAGAAAGTGAACACTTACACATTCAAGAGACATATTTCTTTGCAGGATTTTGGTTTCTTTAAAATATATGATGATTTAGCCAAAGGGATTTATAATGAGAAACACTACAGCATTGGTTATGACTATAAGATCCGTTGATTAATTATTCCCATTAAGTTGGCTTATACACCTCAGAGGGTTAAGAGCAATGATGAATGGTTCAGCATGCTAGTCTGGTAAACTATATTGTATTTATAAAGAAAAATGCTGCAATGTAAAGAGAAGGCTTTGTTCAAGAACGTCCAAGAAACAAAATAGTGCGCAGATAAGATCTCTGGAAATAGAGTGATCACAAGCCAATCTAGAGGAACTGTTTGGCCTAAGAGTATTGTACATGGTCAGATGCAAGCTATGTGGTGTAGAAAAATGTGGTTATTACATATGGAGAAAATATCTTTGAAAAGTCGCTTGTTGAGGAGGGTCAGGAAGAGCCTGTTTGGCAGCTCATGAGTGGCCTCTTTCTCAAAGCGCAGAGCAGGATGGGGAGGAGGCCGCGTGTAGGAAGTGAGTGCATCTGGGAAGAGCGCCGTGTGGTGAGGTCCGTGGAGCCACTTCCGGTGGGGCCCACTATCCAGCAAGTCGGGCGTGTGCAGTCATTACGCACTCTAAAGTTGCAACCAAAAAATAAAACAGTTTCACCATGATAGTATAGTTCTTACTGGGAATAATGAAAAGATTTCGAGATGTGTTTACTGTAAGGAATTTTACTGTTATTGCAAACCCATTTCATTCCTGGAAATATAGGTATGGCTAAATTTATAAGCTCCGGCGGTGTGAAATCTACCTTTCTTATATCATTAGTGATGATAGGAACATGATGGAAAAGGACACCTTATCAACTGAGAGTATTTTATTTGTTCATTCACAGAGCAGCTATTAAATGCCCACTGTGTTCTGGGCATCATTGTCAGAACTTGGATATAAGAACAGAGAAAGCATATGACAGTTTTTGTCTCTTTGTAAATTTTTCTTTACCTTCAGAATCAGCATTTTAACAAGCTCTTCAGGCAATCTGCATGTCTGAGAGACACCACTCAGAGGTAAAGGATACAGCAGGAGTAGTTAGTGGGAAAAAATATAATCACTTTTTGGGGTTTGGTTAGTTTGAAGTGTTTGTGGACCTTCCAAGGAAGGTGATCTCCAGCAGATATGTGGGTCTGGAGGCTAGACATCACTTTGGTTGGAAGATGCAGTTGAGCATTTACCGGCCTGTGGTATCTGAAGCCATGGTCTGACCCATTTCTTGGGATTTGTCCAGGCAGTAGACATCCAGTTAGTCAGGCAAAGGGGCTCTGGATAGAGTCCTATGAAACATTACTGCTTAAGGGTCACACATAGCTAACGTACTCCACATGAAACAGAAGGAACTTCCAGTGGTAGGAAGGAAGAAACAGTGTGAGGAGTGGGCCGAACATCCCCCCGGGCAGGGCTGCCAACAGTCTCACTTTCTGGCGAAGGTCACATAAGGATGGACAAGTGTCCATTGTGTTTGGTAACTCTGATGTCAGAGGAAAGCTAATGGGTGGAGATTGTTTCCCACTAAGTCCTTTGTTGACCTTCGGATGTGGGATGCAATTATGGATTCTACTTTCAAAGTTCAGATGTGCAGAGCATGTGGGAGGAGCTTGGCGTGGAGTCAGCTCGCAAGCACTCTCTTACACTAGGTCATAAATTCGTTGATGCACAAGGAAGGCACAGAAAGATAAGAGAGACCCAGTCCTAACCCTCCAAAGTTCATAACAAAGAATAAGACAAACATAGTACAAGTGGGGCATTGCAACTTAGAAACTTGGGGGATTTCAAAGAAGACTACGCCATATGCAAACAAGTAGGAGAAGCCATTTAACTGCACATACTAACCCTTACACTATGTTACTTTCTGGCTGTTTCTCTCAAATCTAGTGAACTAGTAATAAAGATAGAGTCTCATTTATTCCAAAATGCTGCAAACTTCTGAGATATTTATTAAAATAACACATTTAGGGAAAATCAATACAATGTGTATGTCATTACTGAAAACTGTATAGCATCATACCAAAAAAGGACTTAATTTTTGGAAATTGGCTTCTTATCTACAGCAGGTTTGATTCAGAAACAAAACCACAGAACAACACAATGTAGTTTAACATTAAAGGCTGGCATGCTGAGCAAGGAATGTTCTTATTCTTTCTAGGGGTTCCTTCTTTACGCCATCAGGTACCAGGGCTCTGCCTTTTGGAGGGATTTCGGCCACGAGGTCATCAACAGTAACGTGTTCTAGTCCCTTTCCTTTCATTACCTCTTTACAGTGGGCCTTCAACTGGTCCTTCCAGCCACACTCAATTAATTTAGCTCACAGCAACTCTTTGAGGTCAGTCTCCTTAGCTCCTCAAAAATCTCCATCAAAATGAACCTAGAATGCTGGTTCCTGGTGCACCCCCCTTCCTCAGACCTTTTGCATCCCCTCTCAGGGAGGCTTTCACTGCTTTCCTACAGAAAATATCATTTCTTCCCCTGTTCTTCTTTATTCTTATAGCACTTATGACCTCTAATGTCTTATACATTCATTATCTGTTTCCTAGAATGTAGGTTCCAGAAGGGTAAGCTTCATTTTATTTAGGTAGCTGCAGCACCTTTGTCTTTCTCCAGTTTCTATGAACTTCTGGTTATTTGCTGCTGTTATCTGCACATCTTTGTTCATCTTGCTGACCACCACCACGGCGGGCGAGGGCCATCGCTTTCCAGTGCCCAAGTGACCGCACACTGGCGACTGTTACCTACCATACTCTTTCCACTGCCCAGACTTAGTTTTTACCACAGTCTGATTTGATTAAAGGTATATTCATACCAAGTTGGAAATCTGTGATTTCTAGGTGGAGGGAATAGATTAAAAACTCATTTCTGCTTTCAATGTTGATAGATGCCCTCAGAAAACCTGTGTGAAAGTCTCAGGCAGTGGCTCTTGATAGAAATTCAGTCTGATGTGGAATCTGTCCTTCACCTGACCCAGTTGCAGGGAGCACTACAGAACACCCAGCTTCCCAACTGCAGGACAACTTCATGTCAGTCAGAGATGAAGAGACGCATACGCCCCAAGCGACCACACACCCAAGGAACGCCAAGAAGACTTCGTGTCTCTGAACGTGGCTCAGGCTGCTCAGTCCTAGCAAGGCAGCTCTCTGGTCAGGGCATCCCCCCACCATGTTACAGAGTCTGTGAGTTATTCTCTGTTCTTTGCCACTTACAGGATTAAGTAGAAGGAGGAGAGGTCAATGATTCTCTATAGCCCAATTCATCCAGCTCAGCATGCTTCAACCTGCATGATCACTCACTTGGTCACTTCTCTGCTTGTCTACAATAAGCACTCTTGCACTTTCACTGTGGTTAGTGCTTGTGTCTACACGCATGTGCCTGTGGAGTTAATTGTGGGAATGCTTTCTGGGTGACAAAGGTCAACAGTGTGTGTCTATATTGGTCAGGAATCTCTAGAGGAACAGACCAAATAGCATCTATGTGTAGTTATGTATTATAATCTGTGCATCGGCAATTATACAGAGGAATGGGATGGGCGCATGGGCTCAGAGGCAGCACGCCCACAGGGGACTGTTGGCTCACTGAGAGTCAGAGGATTCCATGGCTGCTGGGCCCAAGAACCTGCAGGGGCTAAGGCTTCCTCCTCCTTTTGGTTTTGCTCCACTTAGGAGCAAGCCCATTGGATGGGCTAGCTGCCAGTTATCTCTGGACATGCCTCACAGACACAGTTCTTCAATCTCTGGGGGACTCTTAATCTGGGCAACTTGACAGTCATGATTAATGGTCACAGAATCTTAGTCTTTTTTTTTTTTT
>NDGN011467088.1:0-11817 GCA_002564285.1 Tympanoctomys barrerae
CACTAAGAAGAATGTATGCAGAGTGTTAATTATTGAATCTGTCCTAGTGATTTGATTTGACACTGTCTACCTGCTATTTGTTTATCAATAAAATCTTGAAAAAAAAACAAAGAAAAAAACACCCCCCCAAAAAGAGCTTTCATTTTGTATTGTATATAGAAAGATCTATTTCTATTTTTTTAAGATCTATTTCTAGAATCCCTCTTCTTTTACATTCAACTGCTTTCCTGTTCTTATTCTAATGCAATACTGTCTTGATTACTGTAGCCTATAAATTTTGAATCTATATAGTATAATTTCTCTACTTTGTTTTTTATATAATTGTTTTATGGATATCTAGGATTTTTGTGTTTTATACAAATTTTAGAAAAAAATTTTTTTCATGATTGGGATAGTATTATAGGGTTTTTTTTCTTTTTTGTATTTTAGTACAGGGTCAACAGGGTCTCACTACACAGATCGGACTCATAGTGATTCTCCTGTTTTCAGCCTCACAAGTGCTGAGATTACAGGTGCTTGCCACTTGCCCAGTCTCAATCACTGTCTCAGTGAGCCCTGGGGGTAGGGCCGGTGTGGCACACCAGGGATTGAATCTTGGCGGCTGCACTCTGCCTAAGCAGGTGCTTTAGTTTGCTGAGCTATCTAGCTGGCACTATAGTATATTTATAATAACGACTGATCAAATTCATAAATATTATGTGGATTTCCGTTTATTTTGGTACTTTTTAGTATCTCTCAAAATTATACATTTAACATTTAATGGAGACTTATCCAATTTTGTTAAATTTATTTCTAAGTGTCTTATGCCTTTAAATTTTAGTGATATTTTAATTAATTTTTATCCCTTTTTGTTTCTACTCTATAAAATTAACAACGATTTTTGCATATTAACCTAATTTTATTTAAGTTTCAGTTTAGATTTTTCCTGTTCATCTGCAGATCCATTTAAATTTTATTATAATACACTATATTTTCATATTCACTTTTTCTCTAGATTCATAGACTTCGTATTTCATTGATATTGAAAGTACAAAGCAAATGTACAAAATGTAACTATCTCTCACACAATATATCTCAGTTTATCACAGAAAATTCTCTTCTTCACCTTCAATATCTTCTATGCACTTCATGTCGTAGAACATTTTAAGTTACTGTTGAGGTTTCCTATTCAAATCTGGTATTTTTCATGAAAGACAATTGACAGATTTTCATTATATTTATTGTTCACTTTATTATTACTAGAATTCTTCCTAGATGTCTAAGGTTGATCCCACCCATGAAAATATCTGAAATCAACCCAAACAACAAGGGTTCTTACTCAGAATTAAGAGCAGGATGAAGCCTTGTGGCTCCATAGGCCTCATGACTCAGAGGAGCGTCATCTCTCCATTCAGTTTTGGGCTTCTTTTTTTTTTCCCTTGTTACCCTAAAGTCATTTTCCAGATTTCTATATCCATGACAGTAAGGTTATCTGTGTCATTCTTTCTCCTGACTGGCACTTTTTGCTATTTTAGGAATTAACTTCAGCACACTGACATGTACTTCATGTTGTAGAACGTATACAGAAGAGGCTCCAGGAGCCCTTAAAACTGTTTGCTTTTGGTCTCCAGTAGTGAAAGAAATCCCAAAGGCTGTGCTGCTGGACTACTGAATATTTCCTGTCCCCGAGGACGGCTGGGGACACCAAATGCTGTGCTGCTGACGCAGGCAGACCTGGAGCTGATCTGGGGGGTCTTTTTTTTTTGGTCTCTGCTGCATTATTTCTAGCAGAAATGTTTTAAAGATTATAAAATGGCTCTCTTCCTTGGCTGCAGAAGCAAGGTACTGTACATTTTGATCAATATAAGTAGGAGAGTCAATGGAGGCAGTTATTCAGATATTCCTAAGTATTCACTTTTACTTAACATCAGATTTTAATGTTTAAAAACAATGACTAACAGAAGTTTGAATTTGTAAATTACCCCTTTTATCAACATATTAATTTTTTAGAATGAATTAAATTAAAAAGTAAAGGTCATAATTTAAAACTACTTAAATCTAACTGGTGATGCAAAGAAAAACCTTTCTAGTTTTAAAATATTTACCACCTTCCTTTTCTTATAATCAGTATAAACAAAAAAGAAATAAGCCATATGGGCTACTGGCTGTCAGACTGTGACGAGAAACAGGACAAAAGTTAGTCTTTCTTAGTAGTTATATTACTTTAAGGCTTAAAGTAGGCTTAAGTGTATTATGTGAAATATGAGAAAAAGTGCTTTCCCTTAACAATTTTCTTTCTTGGATGCCAAAATAATCAGGGAAAGAATCCACTTAAGTTTCTTTATCTGGATACACACACTCAGAGAGGGGGAGAGAGAGAGAGAGAGAGAGAGAGAGAGAGAGAGAGTTGATATATGTATTATCTGAACTACAAGATGGATCTACTTAAATTCTTCTAATTTTCTCAAATTTGTAATTAGCAAAACACACACACACATATTTTTAATGTAATGTTTGTGGTCTTATAATTCAGACACTTTTCCAAACTAACATTGATGAAGAAGATGAATACTGCCTTTAAGGTTATTTTATAAAATGAGCACCCTCTTATTTCATACATATTATAAAAAAACAGGCATAATAATATAATTAGAAAGCCACGTGCTATAGCACACAAAAGAACACATGTGACCGAGCCTCACATCTGAGATACCAGACCCGTTCACAAGCTGACGCAAGCATTGCCTGTCCTGAGGGGATTCTGGCCTCAACACCATCTCACCAAGGGCAGGTTCACCTAAAACTCCATTCGGGTATATCCTTTGGCACCTTTGATGTTCTGAAATCATGATTCTCATGTGAGAGCCTTGTTCAGTGTTTTGAGTGTTTGCACTTATTAAAAGGAAAAACTCCTTTGTAAGTGGGAAAGATTTTATTTTGTTCATTTTTGACTTTTTAAATAATGACCTTTTTTCAAAGTATTACCCTATAGGCATTTTTTTTAAATGTATTTGGTTGTTACAGGGTCTCGCTACGTGGCTTGGCCTCAGTCTCCCCAGCCCTGAGATCACAGGTGTGTGCACTATACCTAGACTCTGTCCAGCTCAGGCTGGCTGAGGGCAGGGCTGGCTCCACATGTAGTGCCAGGGATGGAGCCACGGGCCCTGTGCTTGCTTAAGCTTGCCTAAGCAGGCACTTCAGTCTGCTGAGCTATCTCGCCAGGCCCAAAGCCAGATTTTATGACCACAGAACTCACACCTTAGAAAGTCTGCATGTTTCTAATGAATAAGAAAACTATAACATTATTTTCATTAAAAATAAAGAAATCAATGTTAAACTCTCAGTAAAAGGTAGAAAAACTCAAAGGCTCAAATGGTGTGTAGCAACTGCATATTCATTGAGGCTCCATAATTTTACAAACTTTGAGGAGTTCTTTAAATTGAGTACTAGAACAGTTTGTCCCCCACACTAGGAAACAATTCTCCACACTTCTCTTGTGTCCTGGCATGTCTTAACAGCCTTTTGTGCTACCTTGTCTTTTGGGGGATGCTTATATAGGGAATGGATGGTTTTGAAACACGGAGAGTTCCTTAGTAATGCTCAGCAGATAGGAATGCTTGGAGATAATGTACACCAGCAGGATAAAAGTTAGGCAGGCTTGCTTGCACCTCCTTCCAGAAGCCTGGGGCTTTCAACCCTGGAATTAATTTCCTGTGCACAACCCACACATGTGCAAGGACACCTGGCCTCATCCTATTACCTAGAGGAATTGAAGCATGAGGAACCAGAGTAACATGGGGAGCTGATACTCTGGCTACTGCTAACTCTGCAAGACAATGAGCTTTGTCTCAAATGCAAGAGTCTCACATATTTTGTTAGCAGCTATGAAGTTGTAGCAGACTTTCTGATTGGCTTGCAAGTAGAGTACAAATCTTAGACTTTTCCTATTTCTTGATACCTATGCATGTATTTTATGACAGCGTATATTAACTTCTAAAATTGTTCAGAGTCAAAATTGTAATATTCAAACAGTACATGAAGGAAATTTTAGAAAATAAGGTATGAAAAACATGATTATTTATTGGGATAGGAAAGAAGGGATAGCAGCTGGATTTGCATGGCAATGCCAAAGATTCTCTGTCTCACCTATATCCCTGACCCCTGAAATTGCCTAGAGATAACTAGAAGTGGTCACTTAGTCCAGGAATCTTTCAGGTTAGTCAAAGGGCACATATAGCACACTGGCACCCAAAGGGTATAAGAAGGAGAAATACACACACTGAATAATCTACAAAGAACAGCTGAAAGATATAAAAGGGACAATATTTATAAAGATAAATGGATGACTTCAGAGAGACAAAAGGTGATACTGAAAAGAGCAAAAAAAGTAGTTTAAGAAAAAAAAAGACAATTTGAAGATGCTGGTAATGGAAACAAAAGATGCAGCATTCAAAATAAATAAATTTGGTAAGCACTCATAAGTGTAAATAAAAACAAGCAAATTTTTTTTCTGGAAAATAATTTTATGGCTCTCTGTCCAAATATTTCAATGAGAGATGAAGAGATGAAAAGCAAAATAAAAACAAGAGACATGGAAAGGACTTTTGCTTATGCAGAAGTATCGATTTCTGTGTAATCCAAATCTGAAACAAGAAAATAATCAGTACATAGTTGAAGAAATAATTTGCGAAAGTTCTCTGGACTATGCAACTCCTCAAATCCAGACAATTTATCAGGACACAATCCAAAGGAGAAATAAAGGGAAAGATGTTCCCACACAGAGAAACATCAGGAAATATTTCCCACTACAGAAAATTCTATAAAGCTACACAAGTAGATAACACATGAGAAAAAATTTTAAAATTCTCAACATCTACATATTTAAGAAAAACATTTCAAATTAGATTTCTTTTTAATGTTTTTGTATTTTAAGGAAGGGTGTTCAGGGTCTCACTATTAGATTAGACTCATAGTGATCCACCTGTTTACAGCCTCACAAGGGCTGGGATTACAGGCGCGCCGCCACACCGGGTCTCAATTGCCTTCTCAGGACTGGGGAGATAGGTCAGTGGAATAAGCGCTTCCCTGGCAAGCGGAAGGGCCTGAGTTCAATTCCCAGTTTCACCAAAAATTAAAAAAAAGTATCAATTGCCTTCTCAGCGCACTCCGGAGGTGGGGCCAGCATGGCAGCTCCCAAGATCAAATCCCTAGCCACTGCACCTGCTTGCAGGCGCTTTAATCTACTGAGCTATACGGCTGTCCCTCAAGCTAGAATTTCACCCATTTGTGATTTGATGAAACAGCAAATATTTTCAATTTGTGTCATTTTTTTGACATATGAATTCTTACACTTTAACAACTAAAGATCTTTTTAAAAAATACAGCAGATCCAGCCAGATAGCTCAGAGGACTAAAGCACTTGCTTAGGCAGAGCACAGGGATCAGGGTTCTATCCCCAGTACCACATGTGGTGCCGGCCCCACACCAGGGCACGCTGAGACTGTGATTGAGACTCGTTGCATCGTTGCACATACCTGTAATCCCAATGCTTGGGAGGCTGAAAACAGAAGGATCACTATGAGTCCAATCTGTGTAGTGAGACCCTGTAGACCCAGAGGAGAAAATAGCCTACACAAAAACACAGGACTATAGAGAACACTATAATTAATGTGAGGTAATTGTGAATTAATTAAGGATGTTATTGTTGTAAACAAAATAGATCTTTACATTTTTTACTATAAAATCCAAAACTAGAAATTCAGATGAAACTAACACAACAAATGACATTGAATGCTCAGAGCAATGTGAATCCAAGCAAACACACTTTTCTTAGCTCAAAACCTGATAGAAAAAGATAAAAATAAAATCTGATCTTAATAAAGTAGAAGAAAAGATAGTAGCTAAAATATGCATAAATTGAAAAACAGGAAGAATAAAATTTATCTCATTCAAGATATAAAAGCAGGGGGAAAAAAGCACTGATCATCTAAGTTTTCTAATGTGAAACAGATATGGAAATATTTTCTGGTGGGACAGTACATCCCATCGAGGTAAATAGGCTAAGTTGAATACTCAACATTTCAATTTTAAGATTGAATTTAAAATTACCAAGAATTATAATTAAAAAAATTGAATATGCAATATAAAAATGCAGGGAAATAGAACATAGGAATATAAAAACGATGAATCATGAAGGCACAAAAATATATTCTAGAGAATTCATTTAACATTTTTATATAAAAGACAATTTTAAGTAGAAAAACATCTTGAAAGGGAACTATCATACCTAGATAAAAACAGCATTAAATCAAGGATTATAATCAACCTCATATATGTGAATTGATCTTCAAAGATGAAAAACCACCTGTGACAAAATTATGCAAAGACGTAGATAAATGTAAAACATGCGTGAGTCAAGAAGACAAAAAAGAAGCGGAGCACATTTGAGAGCCCACCATACAGACATACAGAACTCTGCTGTGGAGGAGAGAACACACACTTTTCGGACATTCTAAAGATCCTTCAAAGGCCACTGTCACTCAATAAACATCAGTGCAAAAACACTGCAACTACACTCCTCAAAGGGACAACTAAAAGGAAAGCACAACTCTTCTCTCTATAATTAAAGTAACTCACTACTAAATAACTCTTAGTTTAGAAAGATTTTTTTTTTTGTATAGAGGATTGAACTTAGGACCTTGCAACTACCAGGCAGGTGCTTGTGCCAATGAACTTTCTCCCCAAGCCATAGTCTGGAGAATTTAAACATAACTCTGCTGAAGAAAAATGAAGGTGGGGAGATCCAGGGGCCTAGGAAGGTAGTTCAGTGCATAGGCCCTGAATTTAATACCCAGAACCACACACACACACACACACACACACACACACACACACACACAGAAAGATTGAAAAAACAATAATGACAAAACTATTGCCACGCACCAAATTATAAAACAAACAAACAAACAAAACCTAGCCCAAGAGTTTCAGAGCTGGCTCCATCTAATTTGAATTGAACCAATACACCAGTCCCTGTGTTACAGAATTCTCTCCAAAAGTAGAAGAAACCAAAAAACTTTTCCATTTCTTTGTTTTGTGTTTGTTTCTTGAGACAGGGTCTCACTGTGTAGGCCCTCGTGCTTCAAACTCTGTATTCCCTATCTTCAATTTATTTTTTCTTTATTTTAAAGCGAATAAAAATAAGATAAAAAACATTAGAAATGATAGAGAATTTCATAAAACAAGATGATAGGAATTCAGCAATGGTTGCTATATTGTATATTGTTGTCTTCAAAGTAATTGTTCATAGTACCAGATACAAGCATGTAAAATTGGCCCAAAAGGTTTAATCATTAATTATTCTTTTCAATAAAACAATAGAAATTAGTAGTACCATTATCTTAGCTAATATAATGCACACACACATATATATATACAAATATATACATTATGAATATATATATGTGTGTGTGTGAATTTTTTCTTCCTTCTTCCTTTCTTTTCTCCTTTCCCTCCTCCCACTTGTTCCTTCCTTTGAACAGATTCTTTCCCTTTCATAACACCTATTGCATCTTTTAGATTTTATTTACTCTTTCAGATTCTTACAGCAGGGAGACAATACCATGTTTCTGAGTGCCGGCATCACAGGAATGTACCACTTCACTGGGCCCCCAAATTTAAATCTTAATTTCAAATAAATATAAAAATTAAAATGCTAAATAGGCATGCAGAACACAGTACTAAGATAATAATTAATGAATGACTAGTAACTCTTAATTTCAAAACTCTTACACCACAGTTTTATCAGTGTAATTGATTGTATTTGTAAACTAAATAAAGCCATAAAATCATCAAGGCAGACATGGTTAAAAACCATTGTATGACAGTTAACAAATATTTTTGATAAATTAATCTCAGGAAAAGATAACTAAAGGGAATTCATATTTTGAAAAAAATACTAAAAACCTGACAGTAAATACTACATTTACCAAAGAAAATTTGATATGCATTAATGACAATAAGAAAATGAACCCCATGATAGCCACAGTTCAACATACAATATAAAACAACAACAGCAACAAAAGGTATAAGGAATACAAAGAGATAACGCTGCAATTATGCATTTGATAAACACAGACCACTTCACAGACTTAGCACCCAATTAAAATAAATAAGGAGAGCCAGCACATTTTTAAGATAAAAAATTAAAATTTAAAACCCAAAACCATCCCTCTGTGTTAGAAAAGTCAACTGGGTTTGGAAGATACAATCATAGTGAAACCCAAATAATGTACTGCCCAGGAACTGGCCTACTGAAAGACCCCAGATCTTTATAGAGATGCATGTAAAACTCATCAAAATAATAAAAAAGTTGAGTTAATAGGTATATAACAATGATCTACATATGTAATTCTAATCGGAATCGCAAAAGGAAATTCTTATAAACTTGGAAAAAAAAGTTTTAAAATTTTATAGTCATTGTGTACTATGGATATCTATGAGAAAAGTATGAAAAAGAATATAAACAGAGACAAAAACTCAATGGGGAAGAAGAGTGCAAGAGCCAACATAGGTGTGATCGATGTAATTACAGACAGTGCTTCTAAGTTACAGCACTTGCAAATTATTAAGTTTAAGGAAGGATAAATTGAGATCTCATTTTTCTCTTAGAAAGATAATTGTCAGGGCTGGGAAGATGGCTCAGTGGAATACGCGCTTCCCTGGCAAGCACAAGGACCTGAGTTCAATCCCTGGTTCTGCCAAAAATAAAAAACATAAATAAAACAAAGAAAGATTATTGTCTTTCGGGAGTCATTTTTAATATTAGTTTTACTCAGGTCTTTTTGTTTATACTTTGATTTCAGAATACACAAAATATCTTACTCATGAATAAGAGCAAAGATCACGAAATTCTACTGCTTCAAGCAGACAATTTATTTAAATTATTAAGTACTCTACCCCGTACTGCACTCATCTGAGAAATACAAATAATAACATGTACTTTATAACTCAGTCAGATAGTTACTTATGCACACATCTAAAGACAGTTAACGGCCCGGCCAAATAGCTCAGCGGATTAAAGCGCCTGCTTAGGCAGATGCAGGCCCTGGCAGTTCGATCCCCGAGCCTGCCGTGCTGACCCAGCCCACGAGGCGCGCTGAAATCGCAATTGAGACTGGCTTGGCGGCTCGCACCTGTAATCCCAGCTCTTGGGAAGCTGTAAATAGGAGGATTACTATGAGTCCAATCTATGCAGTGAGACACTGCACACCCTGTACACTCTGTTCTAAATACATAAAACAAAATAAAAGCAGTTTGTGTTTGTCGTGACTTAGGGCATCTGAAATAATGAGCATTTCATCATGCACTGCAGGAATCATCTTACTATGGCTTGTATTCAACAACTTGGACTCTCAATTCACAACTCAGTCTCTCAGATTTTCCTTTTCCCTTGATCCTTCTAAGATGGCAACAAGGTATTACAGAGGGCTCACAGGACTCTGGAGCCTGTAGCAGCAATCGAGGAGGTTGATTGTCAGGATTTAAACGTGTAAGATCCTGTGTTTACGCTTCTCCTGCAGAGAAGCAGGTCACCTGCTACCAGGTACCCTCTGGTCACCTGGTACCGGGGTGTGCAATAGGTCTCATCCGGGCTTCTTCAGAGGTCAGGCCTGTGCCCAGTGCCCCAGTGAAAATTCCCACAGTTTATGACTCTTACCCCATCTTTAGGACATTTTAAGCCCATCAGCCACCTCGCCTGGTCTCTTATCTCATCCCTGAGATGAAGGAATACCCTCGGCTGGGAGAAGCCCAAGCGCTCCAAGCCCCTCCTAGACTCTGCCCTCACCTGTGCTGCCCTGTGGCCCCCTCAGTAGGCTGATGCGACTCTGACCCAAGAGCTGGACGTCTCCTGGGGAGCTTTATTCTGATTACAGACAATATACGCTCAAAGCCAAATTTTCAGTGGCTTCTATATGTAGTTGAATGTTTAATGATTTCCATTTTAATGGGTTAATGATTTTAATCCCTTAAATTTGGATTTAAGAGACAATAAAATTAGTACTCTTTCATCTACCTGTTATTTTTTCCTTTCTATCATCCCTTTCTGACAAAATGAGTTTAGATTTTTATTCTATTCCTTTACCACAGAATCTTCCATAAACTAGAATCCTGATTTGTCACTACCTGGAATTCTTAGTAAAACCTAGATTCATTAAACAAATGAAAATGAAGAGAATTTAAAAATACCGCCTTATTAAAATTGTTTCGAAAAATTGTGATATTATATTTTTGAAAATCCTTTGCTCTTCCTCCTTTCCCTTCCTCCTTCCCACCTTCTTCTTTCATCCCTTTTCATTCGCTTCTTTCCTCCTTTCCTTCCTCCCTCCCTCCTTTCCTCCTACCTTCCTCTGTATTCCCTGTGTATGTCTTAACCCTCCTAATTTAAATGGCTATCTTTGGCCAAATAGGAGAGAAGTGATATGCCTGTGAAAGAGATAACAATGCATAGATAGATTTAAAAATATGCAACTGATATGCTTTCTCTTATTTATTTATTTATTTATTTATTTATTTAATGTATTTGGTACAGGGACCCATTATGCAGCTCAGACTCATAGTGATCATCCAGTTTTCAGCCTCCCCAGCGCTGGGGTTGCAGACATGTGTCACCACACCCGGACTCAGTGGGCTCAGCGTACCCAGGGACGGGGCCAACATACCAAGTGTCACTAGGGATTGAACCCTGTTCCTGCACTTGCTTAAGCAGGTGCTTGGCCCGCTGAGCTATCTCACCAGCCCTGTGCTTATCTTGAAAAAAAAAAATTAGGTAACATTCTCTAATTCATCCTCAAATTCCACCATCTATGTGACTTTGCCTGTATGAGTGAGCAACATAGACCTGACACAAGTAGACTGTAGCTTGTTGTGCAAATAATTTTTGGAACACACTCATGTTCATTCATTTGTATAGCTGCCCTACATCCCAGTGGCAGGGCTGGGGAGTGAGTGTGCGGTGGTTAGCACATGACCGGCAAGGTCTAAATTGTTTATTATTTAGTCCTTTATAAGGAAGCTTACTTCTGATTTAACCTATTGCTAGAGACCACTAACTTTCAGTGGAGTTTTCAGTGCAAAAATGGAATCAAGTATCTATCATTAGTCCTAACAGCAATTTGAGAGCCCCATAAGATGAGACTGATTTTGCATATGGAAGTCCTTCACATACATCAAGATTGAACTGCTGGGCCCCTTATAAGACTTCTATAGCATAGACTAATATCTATAGTTCATTTTATCATTTCTTATTTAACTGGGCTGCTAAATTTTTCATGACTGTATTCCCCTCTAATTGTTTTTACTGTAACTTCCAGAGGAAATCTCCACCCTTTCCCCAAGTAAATGCAGAATGCTATTTACCACGGTATGTATATGACCTGGAATACTAGCTGGTAGATGTTCAATGAATATTATTAAGTGGGCATAAGAAAATTTGGGGCAAGTGTTAATATTTTAGTGCCACTGCCTTTGTTCTTTCATCTCGCGTCAGCTTTTATATATAACACCACCACATTCATGCTTTTTGTCTTGACTTTTGTTGTAATCTCATATCATAGGCTTTATATCATGCCTGCTCACATGAAATCCAGTGTCACTGAATGTAAAAACAAAACCAATGATGCCTACCTCAGAAAAATACACAGTTCTGAACCTAGAAGTCATCAAGATTATTTTTTAATCTCCAATTTTGATGAGGAAGGTAGATCTTATAGTTAGTATCCTAAAGACTATTGTATAATTCCTGGCAGTCTCAAGAACAGCAATAAAATGAAAATAGTG
>NDGN011467090.1:0-13150 GCA_002564285.1 Tympanoctomys barrerae
TTTTTTTTTGCAGAACCGGGGATTGAACTCAGACCCTTGCGCTTGCCAGGGAAGTGCTTATTCTACTGAGTTATCCCCCCAGCCCCTCCTAGCTCTTTTAGTAGGTATTCATTTTTGGATCAGGGAAAGTTTTGGTCTTGATGACAGTAGTGAGTGGATACTCATATCTACTCCCCCGACTCTGTAGCATTGGAATGCCCTTATAAACAGTATAAGGGTAAAGTTTTACTTCTCCTTGGCTGTGAATCACGTTATACAGCTGTATTTCAGTGGGCTTTGGCCACCACTCTTGCTTTCAGAGGAACTCATATCTCTTTGTCACATCTTGTTCTTCCTCCTTCTCCAGACTTGTCTCGTTGTTGAAGTAGAGGGCACAAGGCCTCTTCATTGATGGAAGGGAGCCCCTGATCAAGAAGATGTTAGTGGAAAACTGCTAGACCACCCAGTGGTCAAGGGGTGGTGTTAGGGACTGTTCGTCTTGAGTCAGGGGTTTGAAGCTGTGCTGCTAAAAGGTGTGCAGTAAAATAGTTGTGGAAACCCTCCCTGTTTGACAGAGCTCCTCCATCGTTCAGTATGTGGAACACTTAAAGATCATACATGTGTGTCTAGACGAAATCTGTATGCACACTGGGATGAGCATCTTTGAGCACGGCCTTCATTCATGCTGTTTGTCCCAGATAAGGTTTCAAAAAAAGAAATAACTATTGTAAGTCAGGGTAATCATGCTCAGTCCAGTTCCCTGCCCAACTGTCTCCTGTTCTGAGGGACCGAGTGAGAAATTGGTCATGTAGACTACCCCAGCATGCAACTCAAGGAGAGCACATGAAGAGATTCACTGTGGGTTAGCACCTCCCAAGCCTGCTGTGCATGCGTCTGCTGGCCTACTGTTCTCTTGGCCAATGTGACTTCCAAATATAGCAAGCTTGGGATTTCCCCAGGGTTAGAAAGCTGTGGTGACTCATCTCTGGGAGGCCTGGCAACAGCGTCTGGCCCAGGATCAAGCAGGCAACTGCATGGCCCAGAGTTCTGAGGAGCTGGGTGAAGTAACAGGCTCATGGCCTGTCTCCAAAAGGGAGCCTTGGAGCAAGCTCTCATGGATCAGGAAAAGCCAAACAGCAGTATTCTACACAGTAGCACTAATAATTTTTTAAATGCTGTACATGCTTTAATATCAGAGGGACTTTAAAAGGAGTAAAGTCTTATTTGGGGTGCTTACCATGCATTTTTTTATTTGCTTTTAGGAGTAGAAGGCTTTACAGAGGATCCATAAGGATTCTGTTGAAGTACATCAGAGAATATGCACAGTATGATTTCTGTAGGGGACTATAGATTTGTGTACAGTCCAGAAATGTTCGCTTGTCTTTTTAGTGAATTCAGATAAGTGATCATTTCATGCTATATAACGATGTAATATTTTAGTCTCGTATAAAATCTGTGTTTTAGGGCACTGCTGTGAATTTGTTAGGCAGTCTCCCTTAGTATAGAGAATAATTGCGTGAGGAGGGTTCTTGGACCTCTCTGAAGATACGCTTCCTATTTTCAATTATAGGAAATGTACCAGGACCTGCTCACCTGCTTTATGTAAAAATGAAATGTTCTAGTTTACCTCTGTCTTACAACCTGGCCTACTTCATTATCAATATGTCTTAAAACTTAATCTTTATTGTTACAAAAGTAGTATGAAATAAAGCAAAAGCTAGTTTTTTTTTATCTTAAAGGAGCAATCATTTACCAAATATGATTAGTAATTTATGAGTAACACTTGAGAAACAAGTACTTTTATATTTACTGAGAATCTATTATGTTGAAAGTGAATTTTGGGAATGATGTAGAACAATAACTTAGAAACGTTCAAAGGAGGACTTTGATGAGACTTGAGCTGAAAATAAATTTACAATGATATAAGATATAGAATTTCATGAGAGCTATAATTTTCTAGGATATTTAACTATAGAATGATCACAATAAAATTGCTCTTACCTTTAGAATTCTTATTAGAATATAAGGTTGATATTAGTATTGAGGTTTTCAATTAACCCAGAAGGAAGTGCTCCTCCACTTCAAAGGACATGAGTCACCTACTGTATTTGCACTTCAAGAGAGCTGACAAATTCCTTTCAAACTGATAAGAATATAACCACCAAATACATTTAAAAAAAGAATTCTTATTAGATATATAATCAATACTTATTTTAGAAAAAATAATGATTTAACTACTCTAAATAGTATTTTCTTAAAATTAAAAAAATTGAATCATTTATTTATTTATTAATGTATTTGGTATAAGGTCTTGCTACGCAACTTGGACTCATAGTGACCCTCCTGTTTCAGCCTGGGAATACAAGGGTGCACCACCATGCCTGGTCTTGGTGGCCAGCTTAGCGTGCTAGCAGGGGGACCGGCATGGCATGCAGTCCCGGCAATTGAACCCAGGTCCTTGCGCTTGCCTAGGCAGGCTCTTAGACCACTGTGTGTTCTGTATATTGTGTCTACTTATATACTGCATTTTGAGATCAGTCATCTGTTATATAGAAAACCTTGAAAGTTAGCACAGTCCTTCCTCAGTATTCACTGGCCTTGATTCCTGGACCCTGCGGGAACCAAGGTCTGCGAACTTGCTTGGAGCCCTTATGGAAAAGCCCTAGACTTGGCCTTACCCTGTATACATCCTCCCGTTCACATCATCTGTAGGTTATGTCTATCTCATACAGTTAAAATGCTGTGTAAGTAGTGGATACATGGTATTGTTTAAGGAATAGTGATGAGAGACAGTTTGTGTATGTTCGTTACAGTCATGACTTAAAAACTAAAAGCATCTTGGTTCCACAGTCAGTATAACCTGAGCATGTGCAACCCGTGGGTATAAAGAACAGACTGTTAGCGTGCTGCTCCCTCCTGCTGGGGTTTATGACCAGACCTCACAAATCCCAAATTGCCCTTTTGTTTCTCATTTCGAAAAACTACTTCATTAAAGACATGCATGCCCTCTTTTTGTTTTACCACAATTAGACTTCCCGTTGCCATATCAAGCAGAATTCTTCGTTAAAAATATGAATGTGGAAGAAATGTTAGCCAGTGAGGTTCTCGGAGACTTTCTGGGGGCAGTGAAAAATGTGTGGCAGCCCGAGCGCCTGAATGCCATCAACATCACGTCAGCCCTGGACAGGGGCGGCAGGGTGCCGCTTCCCATTAACGACATGAAGGAGGGGTAAGCAGACCTTTATCTCATTGCCTTAAATATGGATGCTTTTAATATGGTGAAATTATCAAACTTCTTAGAGATAGAAAATAGCCTATTGCATTTTTCTTTTTAATAAGAAATGGATATTGCAAAGATATGGACATGGCTAGCAATTTTCTGTATTGACAGAGAGAGTGTGTCAAGGCTTTTAACTCTCAGGACCTAGGTCCTGTGATACCCAATTGCAGATCCGGCTGAGACTCCTGGATCGGCGCACTAAATCTTTCTTACCTTCGGTAAAGCTGATTATTTAGGGCTGTGAATTTCAGTGGAAATTGATGCCCAAGTTATCAAGTGTAGAAGGATGCACCGACTGCTGGAATCTTATTCTAGGAAACTATTTCTTGGCCTTCACATTCTTTCCACCATGTGTTGGTGACTGATGGCTGGAGTGAATTTGAAACCCATTCCTGTGACACGAGAGCCTAGAGCCTGGCCTTGTCACTCATATGCTGGGTGACATTGGCAAATGGGAAATCCCTCTGTGCCTCCATTTCCTCTTCTCTTCCACTGGGGGTAACCCTTTCTCACAGGGTTGTTGTGAGGATTAAATACATTTGAAAGGAATTTGTCAGTTCTCTTGAAGTGCAAATACAATGTGTGACTTGTGTCCTTTGAAGTGGCAGAGCACTCCCTTCTGGGTAAATTGAAAGCATCAATGCTAATATCAAGTCGAACTCTCACCTTTCATTTCTCATCTGTAGATTGTTGCAGAATTGCTTTCTCTCTCATCCTACAGTGTACAGTGTGTGGAATAAATCACATTTTGCACAGCCTACTCCAGTTCTCCCTCCTCCTTCCCCCATAGTCTTCCTGGGAACACTTTTGGACTGAAGATACCCGGAATTAACTAGAGTAGCCCAATTAGTAAGAATTCGATTTCTGGGCATCCTTACAGCAGAACTTTGTTGAAATAACAGAAAAGATGCAAGTATACGGAAGTGAAGTCTGAAGGGAGGTGCGGAAAGCAGTGATCTATAAAGTCCAGCTTACAAATTTTAGAATTAAGTTTTATCTTCAGAGTGATAGCAGCGGATTTTGATGTCAGTCGAGCACACCAAGAAGTGCTCTGAGGACAGTAGTCCGTTTATCTCCTGTCTCTGTGCTAGTGGGCTTTCAGTGTGAAAACATAACTCTAAAGCTTAAGTTTTCACTGCAGAGTTACAGCGTGGATCTCTCTCCCGCTGAGTAATTTAAAATGGCATAACCACGGAGCAGAATGATAGGGGACTCCTGAAAGCACTCAGGAAACTCTTCCAAGAGTTTGCTCACTGTGTTCCCTGAGGATTGTTAAAACAACTCCCAGCAAGAACTGGAGGAAACACTGTAAAGCCCAGCCACTGGGGGAGCTTTTCAAAGCCGTACTTCCTGCCGGTTCCTGAGGAGTGCACACTCCACTTGTACAGCCTCAACTGCACTGAGATGAACTAAGCAATTCTGTGAACCAGACTCTGGCCTACAGCAGTGCTTCCCAATTACGGTGGTCCTTCAGAGTGGTCGAACTCAGTTCATTCAAATTCACATTCAAACACCAAAAAGTTCAAGAACTAAACATAGTTTTCTCATAAGAAATACCAGCAAACTGAATAACGTGTTCTAAACCCCCAGAATTATACTTAAAATTCATTTTCCCAAGAAGTTAACAAATTTTGTCATGATTTCTTTCTTGAATTCCATTGTGGTTCTCACAATTTTCCTCCTAGCTTTCCTGCTGGTATAATTAGGAGCCAGCATTATAATATTTTACATGAAGAAAGTGTAAAAAAGATAAAAGCACAGTGACTGACGTTTTCATGCACTGAAGCAAACACTGTATGTTAGCCGGGTGAGAGTGGTGCTCGTACCGAAACATCACTTACCCCTTTGTGTCTGGGGAGAGCCATGATGTGACTCACTCTTGGCCCACATAAGCTTTTTCAACTTGGATTTTCAGTTCAATTATCAAGCAAAGTTATGAACACTTGAGTAGATTGTTTGCGAATTTTGCTGTTTGAGTGGTGGACAGTTCGAGCTTGGGGCTGCTTGATCACCGAAGAATCACTTTATGTACATCCTGAGAAGCCCGTGAAGAGCATTAGAAACATGGATGGGTCGCTGGCCTCTGATACCCGTTAGAGATTCGTATTCTTGGAGCCCAAGGCTGGGTCTGAGCGCGTGACTCTAAATTAGGAACAAAATTTTTGCCCTCCACATACTTGTTGAGAATTCAATCATTAGCAGACTGACCCCCAACACCTGCTAGAGGGCGGCTTATGCTATCAGCTATTTGCAAGAGTCAGTCCCATGGCATTTATTTGGGCTCTTGTCTCAGATCCCTTCCCAACTTGAAATGCTTTCCATGAGTTTTAATTTAATGTTAAGCCTTAACCTTTACAAAGTATTCTTATGAGAAGCCTTTTAAAATAGCATTTCTATAAATTGTACCTGGTGCCGGTGATTACTCCCGAGGCCCTGTATAAGCCCCAATGAAATAAGATCCTACTTGACTTATAATTCCAGAAGAAAACTTTACCCCTGGACCTAATTTTGCATGTTTTTCTTTTGTTGTCATATAAGGTCATAGTAAGAAAACAATTACGCTAGTCTGGTTGCCTTAAGTTTCAAAATAAACCCCAAGCTTACATCGTCTTTGTTGCTTTCTTTTTCCTTTCATGATGTATATGGAAATTCGCTTAATACACTTTCAATTCAATTACTACGCTTTTTGCCTCTGTATTTACTTCTGCAAATATCATGGGCTATAAATCCTTTTGAGACATAAAGAGAAGACTAAGAAATAGGGTCAGGATAACCAAGAAATTGCATTCCTCGCTTTCCTAAAATTTTATTTAAAAAACATTTACATACTTCAGAAGTGCTAAGCATATAATTGTGTTCTGCTTAATACTTAGCAAAGTCTTGGTCCTAGAGTCAAAGAAAAAATATCTCCATGAAATCATCTCACTACTGGCAGATCGTTTATATTTAGTATGTGTAGTCAAATAAATGGCACACGACCAAGAAGAGCTCTTAGGGGTAGACCATGGAGTAAAATTGTCCTCTTCTATGGCCCAAAGCACCACTCAATGTCAGTCATCCACCCCACAGCATCCGAGCTCCTCATCCTTTTGATGAGCTTTTTCTCATCTCAGCAGAGCTGAAGGTTTCAAACTTCACCCAAACCAAGCAGAAAACAATTATACAGATTTACTTCAAAGTGAGTAAGCAAAGAACAGCCTGAAAAGATGCATTCACACTCACTAGATGCAGAACCCAGCGCAGATGTGCTGCCTGTGAACACCGTCTTTGGGTTGCTTTTGCTCCTGCCGTGGAGCCAGAGGCAAAGGCCTTGTGGATGTACCTAGCCTGATAGAGAGCTGGTGGAAAGAAGAGCAGGCTCATATTTCGCTGCAGGCATGTCCTAGCTGCCAACCAAGGCTGAATGATGTGGTGTAAATGGTGGCTATGAAGCGAATGACGGGGTGTGAGGATTAAAGAATATGCTCAGAGATTGTCAAAGCTACCACTGTTTCCTCTAGTTACCAAAGCAGTAGATCTAGCCTTAACCCGCAGTAGAGAATCCTAGTATGTCCTTAGTCTAGGCCACTTTACAAAATAGTTCCTTTCGTTAATGATCTAATTCTTTGGCCTGTATCAAAGACTTCAGTGAAAAGATGCTTCGGAGAAAAGTGTCAGCCCTTTCCTGCAAATGTTGGCCTTATAGAAAGTCATAATCCTTGGGTAGCTCTGAGATCGTCCTTGTCCTTGATAACTTGGGAGGATTTCCTTTTATTCTTAAGTAATGTCCCTCCTTTTTGTGCAACTATCCCTTCTTTTATAAAATAGTGGTGATAGGAGATTGAATTTGTTGAAAATACCTTTGAAATAACAGTTGGAAGCTCATCAGTCCATTTTTATACGTATAAAAAATAAATACACATCTATGTTTGATACCTATTCTAAGTTGTCATTTAACATTAGGTACTTTTTTCTCTAATGTATGTAGTATAGGGTGTACAGGGTCTCACTGCACAGACAGAACTCATAGTGTTCCTCCTGTTTTCAGCCTCCCACGTGCTCGGATTACAGGCACTCACCACCACACCAGTCTCAATCGCAGTCTCAGTGCATGCCTGGAGCAGGGCCTGCATGGCACCCTGGAGATTGAACCTTGGCCTCTGCTCTCTGCCTAAGCAGGCACTTTAGTCCGCTGAACTATCTGGCTGGCCCAACATTAAGTACTTTTTAATGGGAGAAGCTTGTGTTCATTTCCAGAGTGCAGCAATTTCAAAAATAAAATTTATGTTCACAATCTAGGCAAGTAACTAGATAACACAGTGTTGTGATTCCTCCCTCCCTTCACATCCACGGCTGGACAGGGTTTGTAGAGGCAGTAAGTTCTGATCCGAGTCGAAGGTGTGAGTTCAAATTAGCCTGCAGGGAGATGCAGAGCTCTAGGGAGAGGTCATGCTTGGCAGGGCCTTTAGGTGAGAACATGGTGGATTTAAAAAGCAGTTTAGCGTGGAACAGAGACCAGACCCCATGTAAGACCTTGTACACCAGGAAAAATTGTGTGGCTTTTATCCTTGCAGAAAAAGGTTGATGTTATTTTATTTTATTCATTCTTTATTTTTATTTTTCATTTACATCTTTGGCGCAAGGTCTCACTACACAGCTTGGACTCGTAGTGATACTCCTGTTTTCAGCCTCCCTAGCGCTGGGATTACACACGTGCACAGCCATGGACCTGGACTCGGTTGACGGCTCAGTGCGCCCCAGGGGCAGGGCCAGCGTGATATGCAAGACCTGGGATCGAACAACCCCTGACCCTGTACTTGCCAAAGCAGGCGCTTAGTCCACTGAGCTATCTCACTGGCCCAGTTGATATTATTTTAAAGAGGCCACATTTGTAGACTAAGGGGGAGACTGAAGAGAGGAAGCCCTGCCTGGATGTAGGAATTGGGATTTTAGGGGACTTGGGGGCAGCCACATTCCCAGCTGGGCCCAGGAATGAGAGGAATGTGAATGGAGGGGCAAACTGTTACAGAGTTAAAAGCCAAAGCCTTCAGCTCTATAGGAAACATTCCCACCCCTTGCTTCAGCAGTGAAAACTGTTAGTTTTACAGTTTTACTCTTGCTTCTGTTTTGATTTGAATACAATAGAATCGTTGATCCCTCACATTTTCTTCGTTTTTGTTGTTGTTGTTACTTTGTCTTTTTTTTTTTTTCTACGATAGATGTTTTATTACAATCTTGTACATTGTTGGTTCTTTATTTTACTTTTGATAAATTTGCTGGAGATCTTTATGGAAAAAAGAGGAATGAGAACGCAGGCAGGAAGTGTGGTGGTGCTGGTTTTGAGAGCTCAACTTTTTTTTATAACATCAGGCAACGTGTAATATACATGCACACATTCTTCTCAGACTGTCTCCTGTCTCTTACGTGCACCAAGAGACACTGAACTGCGTTCGTAAGTCACCGCGAGGGGAGAATACACACAGCCACTGAATTTGTTTATCCTGCTGTTGCTGACGAAACAAAGAGTTTTTAATTATTTGCCAAGCACTTGGTCCTTACATTTTACGTTTAAAGATCTTCTTCAAAACATACAGCCTCAAAGAAGGGAAATAGAATTCTTCACATTGGAAGGAAAAAAAAAAAAACAGCTTTATTAGAAATGATTCTATCCAATGAGCAGCCGTCTCTCACATTTTTATTAACATTCATCGAGAGCCCTGTACTTGTTATTATATTCCTGTCTTGTCTCTTGACGCACATGAAATTTCGAAGACGCGCTAAGGTCAGAAAGGTAAAGGCCGTGCTCATTTTACTGTAGGAAAATTTTAAATTCATATATAAATTATGTCTCTCATGGTTAAAAAGAAAATAGATTATGAAATATGTAGTTTTAGCATGCATAGGATACAGATGTGGTTGCACATGGTCTCATAAAAAATTGCATACTTTAAAAAGCCAACATGTTCAAACTTACTTACAAAATAATAATAGGTTTTTAACTTCTAAAGGAAAAAAACTGTCTACTGCTTTTGAGCATAAAATCTGTCCTCTGGTAAGATGTTACTGATATCCATTCAGTCAGCAGACAGACGCCCTGAAGACAGTGGCAAAGACTAGGTTCAAGAACAGAGAGGGGCCGTTGCTTCATGCCCACACAAGGTGACAGTGATGGAAGTGGAGTTGTGGAGGAAGGAGATGGGGCAAAGGGGGCACGTGTGTATGAGAGTGACGTCAGGACAAACGTCAGAGACTGCTGAGGAGGCCAGCCAAAGATGGCAGTGCTAGTCTGTGACTTGCATCTCAGGAACTGCCAATCATGAGGGAGGAGACAGAAGGCAGGAGAGGTGGAGGAGGGGCCACGAGGATCTACGTGCAAAACCGCTTTACTTTGAGAAGTTTATGGGTAGTCGAAGTAGGGATGAAAGTAACGTGGCAGTATATATCAACTGTTGTGTTTCCACTTCTAGGCATCTCCTGCTATCAAAGAATAGCCACACAAGTACTCCTTGCGATATTATTTATAACATCAAAAGATTGGAAGCAACTATGCTTCCAACTCTGAAATAATTGCTGAATAAATCATTTGCACTTAAAAAATTATATTGCCATAAAGCTATAATTACAAAGATTACAATATGGAAAAATGCTTATGATGCATTAAGTGAAAAAGCAGGATACAAAATTATATTTTAGAGATGATTGCAATTAGGCTAAAATATATGCATTTGAAAAATATTCTGCAAGGTACACTGGAAAATGAAAATGGTTATCTAGGGAATATAAATGAGTTCTGTTTTTATGTCCCAAGTTTTCTGTAATATTTTTATATTGTTTTCATAATTTAAGAAAAAGATTTCAAAGCGCCCATACTCTTAGGCCCATTTATATTATCTTTAAATTAATTTAAAATCTTACTATTTACTAACGCAAAAATCACTGTCATATTAAGCAAGGGCGCTATTAACAGTTGTAAGAAACATTCGTTTGTCTCTATTTATAGTATATTTCACAGTCTCCAAGAGAAAAATATGCCGTTAATCAGGAAATTAATAGAAGGATAGAATTGGCTTTATTTGAAACTTAAAAGTAGTAACTTGATTAAAATAGATTATGTTTATATGTACTGCTAATCAAAATACTTTATTAATGCTTTCTTTTTAAAAAAAATGTATTTAGGACAGGGTCTACAGGGTCTGCAGGATCTCACTACACAGATTGGACTCATAGTGATTCTCCCATTTTCAGCCTCCCAAGTGCTTGAGATTACAGGTGCATGCCACCACTCCCAGTCTCACCATCTCAGCGCGCCCGGAGGATGGGTTGGCACAGCACCCTGGGAAATCCAACCCCTGGCCCTTGCACTCGGCCTAAGCAGGCACTTTAGTCCGCTGAGCTATCTGGCCAGCCCTTATTAATGTTTTCTTATGTCTACTTTTATTTCAATTTTTAAAAATTTTGGTACTATCATTTAAAAAAATGTTCTCTCAAATGAAGCATATGTCCTAGTACGAATTTGTTGTAAAAAGCCAATGAATTTGTATAACTGTATTCTGAAGCACAGTTATCGTCTCAAGTTTGGCTGTGACCTTATTTTTACATTAGCTTGGCTTGAAGTTTTGTGCTACATTTTGCTTTTACTTTGTGAAAACAACAGCTTTATTAAGGAATGATTTACATACCTCTTTGAACTGTCTACTATTTTGAATTTTAGGAAATTGGAAAGTGTACAGCCATTAGCTAATCAGCTTGGGAACATTTTTATGATCTCAAAACTCTTCACCCTTATCTCTGTACTCATAAGTGGCCACCTACCACAAACCCAGCCACTGCCAACCACTAATTTATGTGCTGCTCCTACAAAGTTTTCCTGTTCTGCACATTTCATATTGATGGAATCTGCAGTGCATGCTCATCGTGGCTGGCTTCTTTCATTTAGTACAACACTTCAAGTTTCATCCACGTTGGAGAACAAATCAGTATTTCATTTCTTTTTGTTCTGCTGAGTAATATTCTCTTGTATAAGGGTAGACACCATTTTCTACTTATTTATTCATAAAAGCATGTGGATTGTCTCCACTTTTTGACATTGTGAGTGACATTGCACTGCCATTCAATGCGAGCTTTTGCCTACATGTGTATTTTCATTTCTTTCAGTTACATCCTTAGGAATGGAATTTCTCAGTGATATAGTAATTCTGTATTTAAACTTTTAGGACCTGCCAAGACTGTTTTCCAAAGCAGTTAGGTCACTTTATGCCCTGTTGCAGTTTGTGTCTAATTGTTCCCTGAAAGTCTCATGCAGTCATGGGTTAGCTTCTAGGCTGGGTGATTAATTCATGATCCAGTGCTGGGATTATAGGCGTGAGTGCTGCTGGGATTATGGATGTGAGTGTCATACCCTCAGATAACCTGAATGCAATATAAGGAAGGGAAAGGGGCTTGCCCTCTGCAGCTATCATCACTGCGCCTCCCCTTTCGCTCTTGTTGTTTTGCTATTTTCTGCCGCCATGAACTGCTGCCCTTTGCCGTGTGCCACTCCGCCTTGGAGCCAGCTGATTATGAACTGAAACCTCCACAAACTGAGCTAAATAAACCTTTCCTTGCTTAATTCTGGATGTTGGATTTTGTCCCAGCATTGAGAGAAAAGTCACCAAGACGCACCCCCGGTGGCAGAGTCAGGGGGTTCTATTCCCTTCGCATCCCCGACGGCACTATCTACTAGCTAGTGGAAATAAAGTGGTTCCTCACTGTTACTTAGATTTCTAGTTTGCTGATGGCCAATGTAGAGCATTATTTCATACACACATTGGACAGTTGTGTGTCTTCTTTTGGAGATGTGTCTGATCAGACCCTTTGCCATTTTTCAGTTGGATTGTCTGGTTTTTTGTAAGTTGTCAGGATCTTTGTATATTCAGCTCTAAGTCCCTTATCAGATAGAGTTAACAGATATTCTGTCCTGTTCTTTAAATCCTCTTTACTTTCTTGATTTTTATTTCTTGTTTCCCTTTCTCTCCTCTCTCTCCTTGTCCTCAGTGTATTCTTCCCCTTTTGCAAAAGATCTATCCCTAATTTCTGTCACTCCTTTGTTGTACTCTCCATTTGTACTTTGTCTTACTCAAGTGAGAGATACCATACAGTATAAGTATTTGTGCCTGGTTATGTCACTAACATATTTTCCAGGTGTATCCATTTTCATACAAATATCTGAAGTTTATCTTTTTTATAGCCAAGTATTATTTCATTGTTGCAGATATTATGATTTCTTTATCTAGTCATCGATTGTTGGATATGTGGGCTGCTTCTAGAATTTAGCTATTATGAATCATGCTGCCATAGTGTGAAGGGTGTAAGGTTTGCTTTAGATGTAATGTTTTGTTTTGGTTTTTTCCTGTATGTATCCTGTTATTCCAGCATCATATGTTGAAAAGACTGGTTTCCTCCAGCATATTCCTTTTTGTTCCTATATCAAAGACCAATTATTTAGATTGATGTGGGCCACTTACGGGGCTTCCTGTTTGCTTTCAATAATCTGTCTCTGTTGATATTTTTAGTGAAGGGTCTACAGAGTGTTCAGTGTCTCACTACTAGATAAGACTCCTAGTGATACGCCTGTTTACAGCCTCCCAAGAGCTGGGATTACAGGCACGCGCCACCACGCCCAGTCTCAATTGCCATCTCAGTGTGCTGCAGGGGCAGGGCCAGCACGGCAGGCCTAGGGATCGAACCCCTGGCCCCTGCGCCTGCTTGCAGGTGCTTTAATGATTTTTTTTTTTTTTTGGTCAAGCTAATGAGTCTATGTGTGACAGTGAGGTGTTCAGGTTCCCTCGTACTGTTTCATCATGTCCGTTGTTAGAGTTTGTTTTATGAAAGTGGGTGCACCAGTATTTGGTGCACAGATGTTTGTAATTGTTA
>NDGN011467102.1:0-23945 GCA_002564285.1 Tympanoctomys barrerae
GAAACTGTCCTACCAATATGGTTTGAAATTGTCTCATTGCTATTTGTTTCTCAATAAAATTATGGGAAAAAAAATAATAGCCCATGGCCTAAAACCGTGTCAACCATGTCACTGAGATGTTTCCAAATAAAGGAAGATCTCAAATTAAGACCCCCCCTACCCTACGTTTACACATCCTGAGCATGGTGTGCACGAGGACTGTGGTCACTGTAGCAAATGTCGTGGTCCCTGTGATAGTCCCTCAGCATCTATACATTGCTGGCTTCCTGTCACAAGTATCAGTGAGTCTCTAAGACATTTCTCTGACTTCCTGAGTGTTCTCAGCATGTGCTGGGTATGCTGAAAGTGCCAGGGAATTAATACCCCTACCAGCATTCCTCTAGAAATTATGGATGAGATTTAGTAAAACCCCAGTCCCTCTGATTTTACTAAGTTCAGCTCTGAGACGTGCACTCTTCTGTCTTCCAGGATTCCACAACTGGCCACCAATAGTTATCTGCTTATTGACTACCTTGACTTTTTTCTCTTCCCTGATGTCCACATCCGTTCACCTGTCATTGTTCTCCTGAGGTGCTGATAAGCTTCTACACCTCATCCCTGACCTCAAGGTGTGTTTCCAGGCAGACCTTAAAAGACTCCTTCCATAATATTCCCAAAATTAGATCACTGTACTGCAGCTGCCATCGTTATTATATTACATTCTGTCCTTTTCTTTCTTCTTTCAACCTTCCTCCATAGCTTTTTACCTTGCATCTCAAGATTTCAAACCCCCTCTTTCAAGGTCAAGTTCTTTGCATACCATCTAAGGAATAATGTAAAAAGATAGGGGAAAAAATTGCAGAGGAAATACTATATTAGAATTAGAAAGAACAGTTCTTATAGATGGCTTCATTATGGAAAAAAATGATTAAACTCTTGGATAAAAGATAGTTACAAAAATAGAGTAAAAATATGTGAGACATTCTACAAGTATTCTTAAATTAGTTTTTTAAGATCCTTAAACACTCAGACAGAAAATATAAAAATACTTATCCAGTGCAGCAGAAAGTGTTTCTCAGAAAATAGAACAGCCTCCACATTTACTTTCAAAGTGTTGAATTAAAAATGACAGCAGCATTATAAAGTTGGGAACCCTCCTTCCATCCCCTTCCCTCAGTCCAGTGGGAGTCCACTCGGTCTGTGAAAGGAAGGTGCAGTTTCTGAACAGACACAGGTAGAATTGTGTGGGGCTGTGCCATGCGTCAAGGTTTCACAGAACTGACGTAGAAAATATAGCTCACACCGTGTACGCATGCAGAGGAGAGGCTCTGTTCATTAAAGAGGTGAAGCTCTTCAAAGTGCCCAATCTTCTCTCAGAGTGAAGCCCCGTCAAACGGGCTGCAGGCATTGTTTTGGAAATATAGTCCCTAGAGGGATTAGAAACAAGCACAGATTTCCTCACATTCGCAGAATTTATCTTTCTCTTTTTTAAAAAAAAAATTGTTCTAAAATACAATCATGGGTACTTGAAGCTACTGTGAGGTCCTCAGAGGAGTGTTTACTTATAAAGGACATCCTGTTCCAGTTATCAATTTCTGAGTAACATTCTAGCTCAAACCTGGTGAGGTAAAATGATAACAGTCATTTTGTTGTTATTATGTATTAAATTTCTGGGGCTTGATTTAGCCTGGGCACATTAAATTAGCTAAATGCAGCAATACTTCTGCAAAGTTTTATATTCTATGAAACTGTTCTTTAAAATATATTCAAGAAGAGTTAAGAAAGGGCTGAGATTAAGAAGATGATCACTTCTAAATATACAAGTAAATGTGCAATATTGGATTTTTTAAGGAATTCAACCAGTTTTTTTTTTTCTATTTTGTGTAAGGGTCTACAGGGTGTTCAGGGTCTCACTACTAGATCAGACTTGTAGTGATCCTCCTCTTTACAGCCTCCCAAGAGCTGGGATTACAAGCATGTGCCACCACGCCCAGTCTCAATTGCAGTCTCAGCATGCTCTGGAAGTGGGGCCGGCACCACAGGCCCAGGGATCAAACCTCCAGCCCCTGCGCCTGCTTACATCAATCAATATTTTTGAAGCGCTTGTCTCTTTGCTATAAGCATTGCTGTGCTAGGTTCTTGTGATGAATCCAGCTGGATGTGGGCAATTTTAGAATTAGAAACAGAACTTAGTCCTACATTACATACAGGAGGGGGATTGATGGGGAGTGGGGGAGGGGAAGAAGGCAGGGGTGGTGGACAAGGACTATCAGCACACTGCTATGGAATTCACAATAATTAAATAAAATTGAAAGGCAAGTATTCAGTTCTGATATTATGCAGGAAAGTCATGCAATATGGTCCCATTGTTCTGTCACATCCCCAGTCAATCCCAAGAAAAACGTAAACAACAGCTCTATATAGGGAATGTGTAAAAGTGGTTGACTATATTAGACGACAATCACATGCATGATATTTTTGCTATAACTTCCGAGTTATCTATCATAAATACCATGTGAATGTTTGTTGAACTAATGAGGCAAAATGAAGTGTCACTGGGAAACATGTGTGACTGTCAGGTTTTCTTTGATATGGGGAATCCAAGGACAGGATTCTGGGAACAGGAGTCTTCCACAACTACTTTGAAGTAGAAGCATCGGCGTTACAGTGGAAAGAGGAGAAGAACATTAATATTCTCTCAGTTTACAATTGGGAAAGCCATGCCAAGAAGCATTTTCTCATTGATATTTGGAGTTATTTTGGTCTCCTGAATTCATGAGTACCAATACCCAACCCAATTCCAAAAGGAAAGAAATTACTTACACTCAACTCCTTGCCACAGCTGCTGCTTCTGGGAAAACATAAACTAAAAAGCTACGACTGGAGTCCTGTGTTTGACAGGTGTGCCTATGAATTTTCCATCTGGGAAGAAATTCTAAATGGTTTTTAAAGAATGAAAATCTTGAAGTTTTTGTAATACTCACGTACCTGTAAATCCCTTGGGGTTTGATTACAGGAAGCTTCAAATCCCGAAATCTGTGGCAGCTCAAATAACCTATGCAAAATGATCTCACATTTGCGTATAACCTTTGCTCATTGTCCTGTATCCTTTAAATCACCCACTGAATATTTATAATACCTAATTCAGTGAAAATTTTGCATAAGTAGTGTTGCACTGTATTGTTTAGGGAATTAGAACCAGAAGAAAGGCCTGTACATTTTCAGTACAGACGTAGTCGCTGTAGATCTAACTGCAGCGTTTATGTGGCTGGTTGGAGCCGTGGATGTGGAATCTGTAGATACAGGGGGCTGCTGTATGAGATACTGGCATCATAAAGGCACCAACAGGTTTTTAGGTACTTTTGAGAAACATTGCATTGACAGCTGAAGTTTTGTTTTTGTAATAATTGGAATACACAGGGTTGGAAGTCGCTGTTCACAGGAGTGGACAGAAGGAGGGTTAATAGATGAGGCTATCATTGTGTACAGCAAACAATTGCAAATAAACATCTAAAAAGGATGAGTCTGAAAAGGAGGGCTACTGCAGAGGTTATTTGTAATGAGTAAGTTTCTTAAAACTAGCATCAGTTTTCTTGGTTAGATAAGTCTCAGTCTGAACAACACTGTCTCATATTTCGAGTTTCACATCTTTTTTCTTAAATTATTATTCATTTATTTATTTGGTGCAGGGTCTCACTACACAACTCGGACTCATAGTGACTTTCCTGTCTCAGCCTCCCCCAGGCTGGGATTATAGGTGTGCGCCCATCACACCTGGTTGCAGGGCTGGCGTGGTGTGTCCGGGGCTCCAGGGCTGGCCAGCATGTGGTACTGGGGATTAAACCAGGGTCATTGCGCCTGTCAGGCAGGTGCTTAGACTACCGAGCTATCTCCCCAGCCCAAGTTTCACATCTTTAAGCTACTGTTCTGAGATGAAATTGATGCATTTTAAACACAAATTTCAGAATTTTCTTGGGTAAATCCGATGGATAATAATTTGGCTTGGTTATGATCATCCTGTTGTTTCACTGTCATGTTTTCATGGGCAAGTTTTAAATTTTTAGAAAGCAGTGCTTTGTTGTGAGATCCGTATTATCTATAAAGTTGCTACTACACATGTGGTGTTAATCCAGCCTTTTGCTCAAAGCAGGGTTTATGGGTCAGCGATGGAGTCAGAAACTGCTTTGACATTCGTGTAGCGCTTTGTTGTTCCAGATAGTATCCTGGGAAACTTAGCAGGTATTAATTATGTAATCTTCGCAGTCACCTATTTCATCATTTTGACCTAGTTTAGAAAGATGACTCAGGGAAGTAAAATAGCATGCTCAAGGACGCATTTGTGATTTAGTGGACCTCGCTCTTAAGCCCTGCATGCCTTTTCTGCCCATGGTCTTGCATGTGAGTGGGTTTACATTTCCACTCCTCTCAGGGAGTTCCTAGAGAAGCAGAAGGATGCTTGAGCAAACCAGTGACAAGAACAAGGGAGAGTGTTCAGGTAGTGCTAGAGACTGCAGGATACAAGGCTTCACTTTCCCTGGGGGTTAGAAAGCCTCCCAGAGGACAGAACCTTGACTAAAATAGAAGGGCATTGCTGTTTGCAACAGAGGCTCTTTGCAGGGAACGGACTATTTTAGATAATTTTGAAACTCTCTATGAAGCTACAAGTACTTCCACCCACTTTTCTAATCTAGGTAAGAGTAATTAGAAGTGTACTCTTTTAAAAGAGACTGGCCTTCAGGGTTGCCTAAGTAAATATTTTGCTCTCTGTTAAGTGTTCGCACTTAGAAGTTTAAATATCTGCGAGTGTGTTTATGTGAGTCTCTCTGATTCCAAAAAGATTGCTATCCTATTTTATTTCAACTGTTCATACTAAATATTGATTCTCTGGGAAATAGTGTGCTGATACAGTGAGCTCCATTGAATATAGTTCTAGGCTATGATTACTTAGGGATTTTTCATTCCATGCTGCTGCTCATTTGTCTTGTTTACAAACATTCTCCTTGCTGGTAGGAGACTGTGGAGGTGGAAAGGTTGCCTTCCAGCCCAGCTCCTGCAACACCACAGAGTGAAGCCCAGGTCAAAGCAGGCAAATTCAGTTATTTGTAAGTTTTCTAAGAAGAGCAGGCTACATCTTCTCTTGGCCTCTGATATACCCAGTCTGCAAAAATACATCTTCCCTCATAAGCTATAAAATTGTTTTTGGTATAAATTGTCTATTTATTTAGAAACTTTGCTGGTGACTTAGTTCAATTATTTATAAAACCTTTGAATCAGGGCTGGGAGATAGCTCAGAGGTCTAAGTGCCTGCCTGGCAAGTGCAAGGACCTGGATTTGATCCCTGGCACTGTATGCTGTGCCAGCCCCACCCAGCCCACCACCACATGCCTGTAATCCTAGCACTGGGAAGACTAAAAACAGGAGGAGCACTGTGAGTCCGACCTGCCTAGTGAGACCCTGTACCAAATACATAAGCTAAAAAAAGAGACAAAGAAACAAAAATCTTTGAAACAACAAAGTGCTTATCACGAATCATTTCTTCTGCCTAAGTAAACCCCAGTATTTTTAAAAATGTTTTTAAAGGAAAAAAAGGTCTTTTTTTTTTTTTCATTTGTGTATTTGGTACAGGGTCTCACTATGCAGCTCAGACTTGTGGTGATCCTCCTATTTTTCAGCCTCCCCATTGCTGGGGTGACAGGCGTGCACCACCATACCCAGACTCTGTTGTCAGCTCAGCGTGCCTCAGGAATGGAATAGGCTTGGCATATGGGATGGGGGATTGAACCCTGGTACCTGTGCTTGCCAAAGCAGGCACTTAGTCTGCTGAGCTACCTCACTGGCCTTCGTCTTTTCTTTTTAATCACGGCCAGATTGCATCTTCATTTGAATTTTATTTCCATGAGCTTCTGTAGGTTTCTCAGAAGTGTGTTTACTCATCAACACTGGAATATGACACTGACACAAATACTAATATTTGTTAGAATATTGACATGGCTACTATTATAGACTGTGGATCAATGTGACCTAAACAAAGTGGATGGCTTATTTTTCATGTAAGTTCTGAAATAGTAGGCAGCTTAAGGCATGCCTACTCCTACTCCACGGGACTGTCCAGGTGTCCAGATTTTCTCCATTGTTTGCTCCACATGGCTGAACATGGCCACAGCACCATGTCCTTGTTCTACATGTAAGAAAGAAGAAGGTAGTAGAGGTAGGTAGTTTCCTTTTAAGAAAATAAGGCTGAACTGTATCACCACACCTCATTCTATTGGTGAACTGGGTCTGATGACCCTGCTCAGCTGCAAGGGAAGATAGCAAATGTTGCTGACGCTCCAAGAGGTACCAACCCACAGAGACCGCTCCTACCATTGGAAGAAAGGAGACGTGGACTGGGAGAGCAGTGAGCAGTGTGCGCCACATAGCCACATAGGCCCACGCATCCCGGTGAGTTCAGTAAATACCAAAGTCTTTCTAGCTTTAGTTCATAAAAATTCTATATTTCAATTTTTAATTAACTGGTGGCCTCTAGGAATTTTGTAAATGCTTTTTCTGGTGGGTAATTTAGTTCACATTGTTTAAAAACCATATTTTCTTCTACATAGCATCACTTGAAACTGATTAGCTTTCAGTTTACTTAATACATATAATATATACTTAATGTATTATATATATACTTTATATATAATATATGCACATTAGTCTTACTGTATAAGGCTAATGTGCATAATTATATATAAAGTATATATATAATATATTAAGTATATATTATATATATGTGTTTACATACACACATGTGTTTACATACACACTTGCTCACAAATACATGAAAATAGTATGGAGGCAATTTTTCCTCCATAATGTGTTTACATACACACATGTTCACAAATATATGAAAATAGTATGGAGGCAATTTTTCCTCTTCTTTCTTTCTTTTTTTCTTTCTTTCTTTCTTTCTTGATGGTGTTGCATGATAGTGGTCATAGCTATTGAGTTTAATTTTAGTGATCTGAATCATTTTTATTAGTTGTTTTATTTGACATTGCTTTATGTCTGTATAAGCAACAGAGATGTATGTGATATATTGTTATATACGAGATAACATATTTACAAATTAAATAAGCATAAGCACGTGTGCGTAGAAAACAGTAGCTTACTGATATTCTAGTACACTATTTTGAGTATCAAACTTCATGCTATTTTTTAATTTTCATACGCTGAGATTAATTTGTCAGAATAAAATTTTTTGTAATTTTGCCTCTGAAATTTCTTGAAAACTCCCTGGAGTCAGAGATAGCTCAGAAAGGAAATGTAAACCGCAAGTGTAATGTTATTTTATAGCTAACTAATTGTGGACGTCTACTCAGTTGACTGGCCAGATGTTGTGAGACATTGCACTGAGTAGAGAATTAAGAAAAGTGGTCTACTTTGATCAGCCCAAATATTGGCAATCAATACAACTCCCTAATGCTATCTCCAATGTCTGATGCCCATGCAAGGTCCAAGTGTCGGTCCTGACCTGTTCGTACTTGACTGGTTAGTTTTGGCACATTTGAACAAATCTAATTCTGCTTTCCTGTGTTTATATCCAGTATTTTTCAAGGGGATGAGGGACTTTACATGTGTTCTTAAGAATTGAGGCAAATGTCAGCCTCTTTCAGACAAGACTTCTAAGTTCTCATGTGCTTCTCTACCAGAACTTCTTGGAAATGATAGAAAATCTCTCAGCCAAGTCTGCTAGGTTTTGAGTGCAGGCAGCATTTTGTCCTTTCAGCCTAAAATGAAGATTTGCTTTTGTCCGCCGCATATACAGCCTATGTTTTCCTTGTCATCCCTGCCTGCCAAAACACTTCTGCCTTGCAGGTGCCAGACAATTTCAGTGATCTAGGATTTCCTCTGAAGCTGCCATGTTTTTCTTTCTGATGCAGTGATAGTGCTGCGGATGACATGGCATCTTCTTCTGCTACTGCAGCCCAAAGTCACATTGGTAAGGAAGCTGTTCAGGTTGCTCTCCTATTAACACCATTGTTTGACTGGCAAGGTAGGTTTGCTTATGGAGTTTGTTTCACTGTCTATCTTTGCGGTGTTCAGACGATGGCCCCAAAGGTTCTGAAAGTACCGTTGGCTCACTTTTACTTCCGTCTTGCAATTTTATGAGGACCTTGACTTCTGAACTTCCTGAAATCTAGGCCCCAGAAATGTGTATGAAAATAAGAATTACTTAAATATTTATAAAGGAGCTATATTTCTCATTTCTCTCTTGTAATTAAATACTGGCTTATTTTTCCATTGAAACTATAAGAAAATAGGTAGGAAGCAGGATGGGACTGAGAGATAATTTTTTCCTTGGGCAAAACCATTAAAGTTAAGATCCCTTCCCTGGTATTTTGCTAAAAAGTATATATATATATATATATATATATATATATCATAAGACTATGGGATCCTTTGATGAAAGAAACAATAGCATTGAATCAGTAATAATACCTTTCATTTATTATTCATTTATCATACAGCAGACCTTGTTCTTAGCACTTTGAATTATATGAACTTAGCCATTACAGAAAAAGTAGAGGACAGATATTATTCTTACTTAATTTTTTCGATAGGCAGCTGAAGCACAGAGAGATTAAGTAACTTGCATCAAGTCTCCAAGCTGAGATTTGGACTCAGATGGTTTGGTAGAGTGTGTGTGCTTAATTAATGTAATAAAAAATGATGTTAAACATTAATTTTTACGAAGCTGTCCTTTATAGCTACAGAAGAGTGGTATTGTGCTGATTCGGTTCCATGAATGACTCAAATGTTACAGTTGCTCTCTGGATCAGATTATCTGTCCTCCTTCCACTGATTTAACTCCAAAGGACCAGCACTCACATCTGGTATCTCAGTGCAACTCTTGTGTTCTGAAGTCCCTATTAATGTGTATCACTGGGTGGCGCTTTCCTGAGGAGGTCGGTTCAGGATTCCAGTTCTCTTGATAGCATCCAAGAGATCCTACAGGGGTAGCAGACCATTTTCCCAATCTAGCTTGAGGACAAGTCCATTCATGTGTAGCAGATTCTGGAAGACTGGGTCTGGGCATCTTGATGATACCAGTTATCATTTGACTTCAAGGACTATGATTAGCACCTGTGGTAACGGCATCTGGGCCCTTTGCAGGGTCAGAAAGGGTGGGTATGAAATAAAAGGAAGTGCCAGAGGAGAGAGGCCAGAAGTGCTTTATCACATTCAGTATAACAATGAAATTGATAAAACAAATAGACAAAGATCAAAACATCTAGCGGGATTTTGCTTGACTGTCAGAGGATACTAAAATTTCACATAATTGAAATTAGGACATGCCTCTGAGGATGGGTTTTTAAAGATTCTCTTAGGAAAGAGTATTTCTCAGAGATAGGCTTGTTTTTGGAGTATGATGCATATTCTCAAGGCAAAATTGGTATTTTCAAAGAATAAGGCTCGACACATACACATTTTTTTATGTTAAAGTTGAGAGAAGGATGTTGTTCAAAGCTGACTTTTTGAGATGCTTTTATATCACCTTGTTGAAGGTGATGCCTTTCCCATGGCAGGAGGAAGCCTTTAGTCTGTAGCAAGGGCCATACTTTTGCCATGGTGATGAGAGAACTTTTCACGCATTGTCTTTTTGATAGAAGCATATCATCCTAGTACAGCAAACCAGTATGTCTTTACTTATTGGGCATCTGACAGAAACAAAGGCTTTGAATCTTTCTGACCCTTAACCAAGTTCTTTGCTGGAGAACAGTGGTTTCTTTTATTAAAGAAATGAGGCCAAATGCTCCTAAGAAGTAGAAGTTATTTTCTTCCGTTTGGGGAAAATATCCCTTAAACTTGAAGAGGTGCTTATTTGTTCCTGAGAAAACTTGGGACCTCGCTGAGAGACACTCGATGGACTGTTTGTGTTTGCTGCCTGTGGGATAGTAGGACTTCACAGTGTGGAATTATGGGGCAGAAAGTAGCACAGTGCTGCTAAGACAGTGGGCCTAAGTTTTAGTAAATATGTGTTTGGTCTTCTGCTTCCCACCATCCTTTCTGATCGCCTATCAGTACAACAAAGGTCTCCTTTTTCCTGGTCTCCTTTCTTGTCTCCGACCTGTAAAGTAAGGTAGTTCAACAGCCTGAACAAGAAGGTGCAGTGGGGGCTGGGTTTCTGTTCTTGGCTCTCCTTTTGCTGGCTGGTGAACCAGCAGAGGAGACGCAAAGCATTTGACCTTGCTTCCGTCTCTCTAGTGCTCTGCGCTGCCCTTGGTATTTGAATGAACATGATTCTCCTGACTTGCTGTCAGCTGGGCTTGTGCTCTGGGCTGGCTTCCAGCCCTAGGGATAGATTAAGTGCTGTTTCATCGACACTTGCTGCTCAGATGTCGCCTCCCCCAGTTCCGACCGTAGAGTGGAGCAGATCTGCCAAAGTCAATGAGATAGTTTATTTCTTCTGTCTAAACAGGCCAAGGTGAAGGAACCTAAATGAAGCCCAACATACATAGATCTGAAGTGTAATTTGTATTAGTGAGAATATTTTGCAAATTTATGTAGGCCACATGATAATTATGTCTTGTGGCACAATACCAATAGTCAGAATATATTAGTGTTTACATGCTGAACATGTATCACAACAGTTAAGCTTTGTAACAACCTTATAGTATAGTAATATTGATTATATACAAAGAAGGTAGAAGCATAGAAAGGTTAAATCACTTGTCTAATGTCAAGTGTAACCACTGGGTGGCAAAGCTGAGATCCGAACCCAGGCAAACTCTAGTGAGAGTGCTCTAACTGCTTCACTGTCCTTCTCTGTGACTAGTGAATGCCATACCTGATCAGAAGATGCTTTGCATGCTTTCTGAGGCAGTGATCCTTTCCAGAGAGTCAGGCACTTGGATTCTGGTCCTAGGATGGCAACTGCAAGCCAGAGAAACTATTTGTATCCAAAAATAATCAGGCCTAAGATAAGAAAATAACACATGTGTGACTGGAATTTTATTTACTTAACTGATAAAATTCATATTATTATGTGGAAATACCTGTGGACCTGCTTCAAAATGTTCATGCCACTGTGAAAAGCTGGCACAGACAGCTAGAAAATTATAAGGATGTGTATCAGTCCTTTCTTTGGGTCTAGATATTTACTAGGAAATATTTCCACAATGGAGGACTGCAGGATTATTTCTTGCCAGTAAAATGTGAGAAGTGGTATGTGTCACTTTAGGTTGAGAAAGGATATGCCTTCATCTCTGTCTTAGACCTTTTCATAACAGTAAGAATATTTGAGAGTATGTAATTTGTAAAGATTGGAGATTTATGTCATACAGTTCTGAAGGCTGGGAAGTTCAGTGTGGAGGGGTTTGCATCTGGTGCGGGTCTTCTGCCTGTATCGTCTCATCGTGAAAGGTAGAGAGCATCACATAGTCCAAGAGAGACAGATGAGAAGATCAAACTCTCTGTGTGCAAATGGGCCCACTCGCAGGGTGAAAGCATTCACCAGGGCAGAGTCCTCATGGCCTGAACACCTCATATCTCATCGCAGTTACATTGAGATTGTTGAACTTTGGAGGTTACATTCAAACCTCAGTGTTTACAGTCATTCCCCAATGCTTGTCTGAGTGGAGAGTGTTCCATTCATTCATAGTCCGGAGAGCCAAAAACACTGGAATTTGAGTTATCGAATGATTACCAGTGAGAAAATCAGGAATGCCCAGATTGGACTGTAACACAAGTAAGAAATGAACTAGCAGTGAATTAAGGCACTGAACATCAGAAGGATATCAGGCATACCAGCTAGCGTTACTATTATGAGAAGCCCAGTGCAGAGATGTTGATTTAATCTTGGTCCTGAGCAAAGAAGTTGGGATTCTATTATTGCCCAGCCTTTCAATTGCTGAGCAAATCACTAAACTTAGTAATACCTTAGGTTATGTTTCAATAAGGATTTTTTTATTATATATGGCCTCAATGCAGTGTTTTTCTATGGGAGCAGTTTACTTCCTATGCCTGTGGGACATCTGATATGGAGATATTTTTGCTGTTCATCGTTTGGGGAGAAGATACTCCCAGCACCCATCGAGTAGGTAGACTTCAGGGATGCTAATACATCCTACAAATACCAATGACACCTATTACAAGAGGAGCATCAGCTGACCAATGGTGAAGGTAGTGCTGAGATGCAGAAACCTTGACTGAGAAGCATCTTTGGAGCCATGAGTGTGAACTCTATGCTTGTGTTCATGTGACACATCACTCACTTAAACTGGAAGCTCCCTCTCTGACCCCTGATCTGTACTAGGCTCTCTTTGCTAGATGCATTAATCAGGGTACAGGTTCTTGACCATGAGACTCTGGCTCTCAGGTAGCATAATTTTGTGACTTGAATTTTGGATAGACTAGAAAGCATTGGCTTTAAAGCTGGATCTGTTTGTTAAACAGATATATGGTTTGGGGGAAATTTAATAAAGCTCCATAAACTTCACTTCCTTCATCTGTGAAGGAAAAATACCATCTACTTCATTGTATAAGTATCAAAAAACAGAAGGACATAGTTTAAAATTTTTACTCTGATCAGTGACACATAATGAATATTCAGAATAAATATTCTTTTCCTTCCCAGGATTGTCATAAGTGTTAACAAAATCTTGGTAATAAGACATGAATCAATACTGTGGCAAAAATAGGAAATAATTCATAATATATATGGAAATAACATAGTAGTCCATATATTTATATGTTTTTCGGTTTACTGGTTGAACAAATAACTGGTTTCCAAGTAAAGGACACAAAATATGAAATGAAATTAATATTCAGCTCTGAGTCGTCCAGTGCCAGTTGTACTTGCAGTCTCTTCCTGTCAAGGAGCTAGCACGGCCTTCTCTGCTGATGACTATGGGTCACTCCAGTTCCACGTGCTCTTATTTCTCTTTCACATTCTTGGCTGGGCTGTGGCTATGCTGACCTCCACTTCGTGCTTTTCCATGCATGGCTGCTTTTGTCCTCATATCAAGGTTGACATTTCCAACAGGACACCTTCAGGTGCTTTTTTCACTGGCCTAGAAATCAGATACTGAGTTCTGGTGCCTCACCAACTTCTCTATCACCATAACTTCTTTCCTACCAAAAAGTATCTGCACAGATGCAGTTCAATACTAAGACTTATTGAATGGGATCTACCCTTCAGTGCTTGGACCGTGCTTGTCTTTATTTGTTGTGTGGGGGTAGGGTAGGGTTCTTGGTTTAAGTAATGTGGTCTTTGTTTCTTCTAGACTTAAGCAGAAAAAAACCATCTTTTCCATCAGTCCTCATCATTTTTGGTGGCACATCATACATAGAAAAAGCATAATGTGTGGCTAAGCCTCCTGATACTACATGTGACAAGCTGGGGTCTTGTATGATCAGGCCTTACCCAGCCATGCTAAAAGGTCAAAATTTAGGTAGAGCTATACAAAGCCATTCTTAACTTACTATGTTTTTTTTGTTGTTGTTTGTTTGTTTTTGTGGAACTGAGGGTTGAAGTCAGGCCCTTTTGCTTGCCAGGGAAGCGTTTATTCTACTGAGCCATCTCTCCGGCTCCAACTCACTATGTATTGAGGAGCTTGGCAGTAGACTCCTTTGGTACTGAACAATAAAACAGATGATTGAAACACAAAACTCTATGCTCATCTTTCTAAACCTCAGTATTATATTTATTTATTTGGTTTTTTCAACCTCCCTAGCACTGGATTACAGGCGTGCACCACAATGGTGGCAGGCTCACTGCGCCCAGGGCAGGCCAGCACAGCATTTAGTGCCAGGCATCGAACCCCAGTCCCTGCACTTCCTAAGCAGATGCTTAATTTGCCGAGCTATTGTGCTAGCCCTTCTAAATAGTTCCCACTAAAGTCTTATACATTAATTTTATTTTCACGATCTTGTATCCATCCTCCTCTTTAGGAGCTCAGTCCATGCCACACGCTTGTCTCCCCACCACGCACCGTGTCTGCCTTGCACCAACAGACTGTCTCTCTCCACGATCATCCTCCTCCTGTCTTGGGATCCACTTAGTCTTGCTTCATCTTCCTTCAAGCACAAGTTATAATTATTCTCCTCCGCTTCAGGGATGGATATTGAGTTCTGTGCAATTAATGCCATCACAGGGCAAAAGCAGGGCTGTTCCTGGCATCTGCAATACATTTGGAACATTGAAGAAGAAAAGCATTAGAGTCATTTATGTGACTTTGAAACTAATTCTTTTTATGACTTTTAAAAATGACATTTTAAAATGAAGTTATTAGTCAAGAAGAAAGCACTCCTGGAGCACAGCTGATTACTTATAACAACACTGGTCAGGGAGCACTGCTGCTCAGTTGCCTGTTGGTAGCATAGGGGCCTTCAGAGAGTGGAGCAGAGGGGGCAGTACAGCAGCAGAAGGCAGTGGGAACAGTTGGAGCCAGTGGCCTGGAGAACAGAAGTCCAAAGGGAGGCAGTGAGTTGTTGTCAACTTGCTTAGAAAGAAAAATAAAACATGATCATGAGCTCTTCAGTCAACCAAACTAAGACTGAAGGCAAAAATGGCAGCCATAGGAAGAAATCCAGACAGTGCCTTTGGGAATTAGTAGTTTCAAAAATGGAGTGTGTTTTCTTGAAAAGGTTTTCTGTGCAAACCTAAACCTGTATGTTTGTGTATCTTGTACATATTTTGTCTACATTATGCCTATATATTTATGCATTTTGGGGGGAAGGTAAGATCATGACCTATCTGTTTTTCTTAGACTGGAAAGCAATTTCAGATTCCTTATAAAAAAAAATTCTAAGAATTAAGAATATCTACTGCTGGAACTGACTGCCTCATGAGAAGCGAGCCTTTGTCATGGGTTCAAGTAATTAGAATAGCATAGACCAGCAGATCTTCAAAGTTAATATTCATGTACATTCTGCAGGGAGTTTGTTAAAATGCAGATTTGGACCAGGAGTTCTGTGGTGTAGGGTGGGATTGTGCATTTCTGCAAAGCCAACCAGGTGACAGCAGTGTTAGGCTCACTTGGAATGATAGAGTTCTCCCTGAGTATCTCTGGGCTTAGAAAAGGTGCTTGCCTGGGACTGAGATGAGATACAGTAAATGGCCCTCTATGTGTTGTTCTAATTTCAAAGTTTTTAATTGTCATGATTATACAGATATCTATGGAAAAGAATGCTGATTTCAAACAGCTGTTTTCAGCTGTCTTATCATTGATTCTTTTTTTCTAGCACAATGTACAACATTATGGTGATAACTATGATTATATTTTTTATATTTAAGGCAAATATGATAATCTTCAACTTTCACTTTTTCCACATGTCTTTATATAGAAAAAATTGTATGTGTTTATTTTAGGATCATTTCTATGTGTCTAAGTTAGTTTCCATAGTAACGTAAGAATTCTATGTAAGCAATGTCCTGAAGGATTCTACTTGAAGGAGCCAGAACAACAATAACAGCCAAGTGATGGCCAACAGGAACTGAGTAACGCATCCAGACTGGCCACTGTCTTCAGAGTTTTTAATGCACTAAGTTATTTAGTCCAAAATACAGTCCTATGAGAGTGTCATTAATGTTACCCTTTTTTATACATAAAGAAAGTGAGGTACAGGGACATCAAATACTTGACTCAGAGTCACCCAGCTAGTAAGTGCCACAATGGGGATTTGCTCCCAGGCAGCCCCGCTTCTGAGCTGGGGATCTCAACTATTAGACCCGCATTGCGACACTTCACTGGGATGGTGCAAAATAAGCTGCCACCTTACACTGATGTCAAAAAGTACATTCTTCATTTTCCTGTCATGTATGTACCTTTTTGTTGTGGTTGACTGCTTTGGCTTTTAAAAGCGTACTTAATGGCTGTCAAGAACATCCATGCCACATCCTGGCTGGATTTTGTAATCTGTAACTTTTTTGTGCCATTTCCTCTGACACATAGAATCTGTTGGAATAACCAATATGAATTCCAAAAAGCAGAATTTAAAGGAGTACTTGAAAAAGGCACATAGGAGATGTCTGTAAAGTTGGAATTGTCATTTTCTGATACTTGTTAAAACTAAAGGATACATGAGTGCCAATAGTGGTTTGAGTGATTTAAAATTCATTTACAAGTCATACTGTTATGGTTTATGTCTTGTTGCCCCCCCCCAAAGCCTCATGTAAGTTATGGGGCAGACATGGCTAAAGGAGCAATGAGTGGCTCGAGGGGTGGGGCCAGAGGACCAGGTGGAGCCTGAGGGGCGGGACCAGAGAGGCACAAATCCTTGAACTGGCTAGCCTGTGCTTTCTCAGACATGTGAGAGGGTCCTCCTGGACATGACAGCACCCCATCATTTTCTCCACTGTCTTGAAACCTCCAGTAACTGTGAGCTAAATAAACCTTTCATTCCCTCATTTTGAGTGCCAGGTATTTCTCCCAGTAATGAGAGAAAAGTAACTAAGACATACGCAATACCCTGAGTGTTTCACACTACCAGTATGATTTTGACACATTGTGGCCATCGCTGAAATTCGGGGCTGGTGAGCAGTGCTGAGCACATGGCGCCCAAGACGGTGTCTGCACAAGACTGTGGTTCCGAGGAGACAGCTGTGGAGGCTGGAACGTTGGCAGGGCAATGTCAGTCCTTCTGGATAGACCTGCAGAAGCCATTTGTTTCTGTTTTCTAGATCTTTGAAATTATTATTTTTAATCATAGATAAAACATAAACATAATTCAAAAAATATAAGGAACAGGGTTTTTCACCATATGTGGTGTATTAGGTTTTCATGGAGCTTGGCGCATTCATAAGGAAAGCTCAGATATTGCCCTGTTTTCTCAGGGACTATATCCTGCCTATAGAATTCTAGCTCTCTATTTTGTTGTGTCTTCTCATTACTATTACTGTGTATTAGAATGGCCCTGTTCTGGGATAATGGTGAGTAGAAAGTGCAGTGCTTCTGTGGGTTCTATTTTGCTGAGTCTTTTTGAACCTTATGATATGAAGACAAAATAACTACAAGAGGCAGGATGCGGCTGATAAACACAAAAGTCATCAGTGAAAAGATTTTGTTTCTCTAGTTATCAGAAGATGGGCAGTGTTTCATTTTATTTTATATTTTATTTTATTTTATTTTATTTTATTTTATTTTATTTTATTTTTGTGCGCGTGGCTGGCTCAGTCCACCCTAGGAGCAGGGCTGGTGCGACATGTGGTGCTGGGGATCGAATCGCGATCCCTGCACTTGCCTAAGCTTGCCTGAGCAGGCGCTTTCGACCACTGAGCTATCTCACCAGCTCCAGAGGGGCAGTTTTTAAAATAACCTTATATACTAGTGCGGTATAATTTATGTCCCCTAACACATATCTCAAGTACGTCTCAATGAATTTGGATAAATGCATACACACCTCTGTGTTACCACCACACAAATGAACAGAGAACATTTTCATGGTCCTAGCAGTCCTTGTGTTGCCTATTTTAGTCACAACCACGCTCTCCTACCCCTTCACACACACAACATAGTCAGGGACAAAGATTGCTCTATCACTCAGCTTAGGTTTTACCTCCTCTTGCCCTTCAGTCAAGTCCAATTTTTTAATTTGTCTGACTCAGCATAATTATGTTTCACTCTTAGTCATATTTTTTGATATCCATCCAGGTCATGGCTTGGTGCATTGTTCTTTTTTATTGCTATGTAATATTTCCTTACTTGACTTTATCATGATTTCTTTCTCCCTTCACCAGCTGATGGACAGTTGGGTAGTTTCCACTTTCAGATGTTATACCTAAAGCTGCCATGGTTAACCTTTGACAGCTATTTTTGGAGATACATGCTTTCACTTCATTTGGGTGATTACCTAGGAGTGGATCATGACATACATGTATGTTTACCTTTCGTAGAATTCCCCAGCACTTGTGTGCCAGGCATAGATGAGAGAATCAGGGTAGTTGTGGTCACAGTGCCTGTGCCTTGTGTTGGCGTCTCCACCCTCTTCTGCATCACTGAGCTGGAAAGAGTGAGACAGAGTGACAGGCTGGGATTTTTGGTGCTTGAGTTTAGTTAGACCCTTCCCTTTCCAGCAGGACAAGCTCAGCTCTCCCAGAACCACTCCCCAACTGGCAATGCCTGCCAACCTTCCCTTAAGTGTTGCACCATGCCCACTAGCTGTGTCGCAGAGTTAATTCCAGGCCTGGCTCCGGGCCCACCTGCACCTTGACCTGATCTCTGCTTATCCTCTCTCCACGCCACCCTGTATTCATTCAGCTTCACAAAGCTCCCTTCTGTTTTTGGTCATTTGCTTGCTTGATCCTCTCATTACTGCAGCTGGATGGTCATGGATTCTTTGCTTTAATCAGCTTATGACTTTGGACTAGTTATATCCTTAAACTTCTTTTGCGTTGTCTGCAAAATGGGGCCAAGAATGTTGTGAGTCCTCGAACCCTTAATGCCTGGACTGGGCTTGGCCCCGAGTGTGTACTCCTTCAGTCAGTGCTGACTTTTCTTAGTCTGTGCATGGTCTTCTGATTTTCTCCTTATAAATGATTGGAATTCCACGTAAATATGGAATGTCACCACAAGTTCCATAGTTTTCTTAGTTCTCTTAGTCTTCTGGTAAAAGACACTGTTAGGAATTGGTATCATATAAAAGGGCAGGATGAAGGGAAACTCATCAGGCCCTCTTTGCTCCATCCTGAGAAGGCACAGCATTTGGAAGTAGATGCCAGCCCTGCTGTGGGCAGTGAATCTGCTGCCACCTTGCTCTTGAACTTCCCAGCCTCCGGGACTGTGAATGATAAATTTGTGCCGTACATAACATTTTTTAAAATACCCTCCTAGGAACTGCCATAAGAATTGCTGCTTCGGTCCATTTCTCTCTAATGCTCAGCTATGAACTTGAGGCAAAATGAACTACTATAGGCACTAAAGTGCCTTGAGCTCGGTCTGGGGTTCTTTGAATTTCCTCTTCCATACCTCCCACGATTAGATTTTAAGGATTACCCACTAAAATTAGATCTCCATTTGCATTTCAAGAACTTTAACTCACTGTTAGACTCTGGTTTTAACACACACAGACTATCTCCCCTTTTAGAATGAATTGTCACCAGTGGCTGGACACGCTCACTCTGCATCTGTGATGTTCCTGTAACTGCATGAGGGTACCTTTCCCACTCACAGTAGAGAGAACATTGTATGCACTAGGAAGAAAAAGGCCTTTGTTTCTGTCTGAAATGGTGTCACTGAACAGCTGTTCCTTCTGTGGTTTTCATCTTGAGGGCTTCAGGTGTGATACCTGGTCTAGCTCTTCACACCTCACCCCTGCCGCCTGCTGCATGGGTGCAATGTGTAGATTCTACAATCCTGCTCAGAGACTTTCCCTCTTCCCCTCCTACCATACAAACACAGACACCCCAGTGTATCTCTTCTATCCAACACACAACCCATAGCTTTTCTCACCCCTCCTCTTCAACTTGGAATCACCTGCCATCTTTCTCTGGCCTTGCTGTGCATTGTCACAGCCAAAGGCTTCCAAGAATAGCCTTCACTCATCCTCACCCTTCAGACTCAATCATGGCCATTGTCTCTACCACGTTGCTCCAAATGACTCCAGTGTCTAGTGTCCAGGCATCTGTGTCCATTTCACCTGACCCATTAGCATCCCCGGCCTGCCTGGTGAGCCTCCCTCTGCCGTGTACCAGGTGCCTGGCTTCTGAGGCCCTGTGTGTGCTGCTGTTTCTGGATGCCCCTTCTCATCACAGGCTTCTTCGCAGGGCACAGCTATCTACATGAGATTCTCATTCATTTTTACATGTGTTAGTATCTCATGGAGTAGTTTGTAATACTGGAATTGCATAGTTAAGAACGATGACAGCTGGCATTTAGTGAAGACCTGCCATATGCCAATTCTGACTGTGGGCTTTTGCATGTATTAGTTTATTCCATATGCATGACCAGCTGATCAAGTGGGAATTATATGTTCACGTTACTTACATGAGTACTGAGGGGCAGAGAGGCCACATGACTTGCCTTTAGTCCCCAAACTGTGAGTAGCATAGTCTGGCTTCAGATCTACCTAGTTGGGCACCAAAATCTGTGGTAGGAATTACGAAGGTGAAAAAGCATTCAATTAGCATCCTTACTCATGCTTCATGAAAACAAGAGAGGTTGGGTGAGAAGGGACATCTGCGATGATGTCGGCTTGAGAGAAGTGACATTTTCTGTCCTCTGGAGCACTGTGGATGTTCAGGCTTGACTTTGTGATAACTGAAGAAGTACGACATCCTGCCCAGTGAGGCATTCATCTCATTTGGTATTGCCAGCGGCAAGCAGTCGGAGACAAGTACACCATAGGCTTTAAATAAACTTCAGCATAAGAATACAAATTTTTAAAACTTACAATCTACAAATAACATAGTGTGTTTCAAAATGTATAATCAGGTATGGACTGGTACTAGTACTTAATTTAAAACAAAAGCAGGCAGTTGAACTGGTCCTGTTTCCTTTCCTTGGCCTTCTACCATATCGGCAGTGCCACAGCAGTACCACAGATTATTGGCAGGGGAAAGTGGGTCATGAGGCAGTGTGCAGGTGTTTCCCACCTGCTTGGTTCTGTCTCCAGGGTTAAACTTTGCCTTCTTTCCTTGAGTCCGCAGCACCCTCTCCCAGCTCATAAGCATCCACTTCTGATCTGTTCTTGGCAAGCCTGAACAGCTCTAAGTGAAAGCCAAATGCCTAGAATCCCTGAATTTAGGTGTAACCTGGTCTTGCCACAACCTGTCTCTACCTCATACAAGTCACCTCTGTCTCTGCTCTGCTCCTTCACGAGAGATAAAAGCTCACTGGAAATGTTGTACAAATGGCTTCACATGTAGCCCCACTTAGAATGTTTGTGGTTTTTGGAATGGACAATTGAAAATAACAATGTATAGTATCTCAATGAAATGTGTTTATTATTCAATTGTTGTAGAACATGGCAGCCCCCAAGTCTTACAAGTTAGTAACTCCAGTCCATGTGGCTACCCAAAGGGTAATTTACTAATCACACCATACTGCTCTCAAATTCTATACCTCCTCTCTTAGGATCTCAGCATTTATTTGCCTCCTGGTCAGCTTTTCAAAATTATTATACCTACCATGTACCCACAGCTCTGGATAGCACACAGATACTAGTTCTGCAGGTCTGGGATAGAGCCCAATATTCACCATGTCTAACCGGGACCCAGGGATGCCCATGCTGCTGCCCTGAAGCGCGTACTGCATAGCACTTCCAAGACCCAAGACCAGTACTTCCAAACCAGAGTGATCATCAGGATCCCCTAAAGTCTCATTGAATCCCAAGCTCCTGGGCTGGGAGTGTAGCTCAATGGTAGAACCCACACTAGAATGCTCAGAGCCCTGGGTTCAATCCTGAGCACAACAAACAGAAATGAAAACAACAACAAAAAAATCCTACAGATTTCCAGGTCCCGGAGCAAAACAGTGTGTTAGTCTTCCAGGTCTATCTCTAACAGATCCCAGCTGATGTTATCTGAGCCCCACACTGAGAGCCGTGCTCTGCGGTTATTGCAGTAACTTCTGACTTCTCTGAGCCACGTCTACCTTTTCCTTCACTATCTCGAGAATTATGCTTGAAAGTTCTAAAATCAAGTCTTTCATGCACTTCTTTATCTTGTTTATAGAGCTAGTACGGGTTCTTAGTGGACCACTACATGCATTTTTAAGCTCTTGGGCATGTGGTCACTCACTAAAATCAACATCTCAAAGACAGCTTTGTCAGGAGCTTCCCTCACTATTTTCATGGCATGGAGATGTCATTCAATCTGTTCACATATTCAATCTGTTCACATATCTGATCAGTCCTTCAGGAGATTCTTAATTTCATAGACTTTTTGCAGACTGCAAAAATATTTGTTGAGAGTAAATGAACATACATCCAGCGCTGCTTATAAATGTTGTAGTAACCTGTAAGTAAGACACTGTAGCACCTTCAAAGTGCCATACATTAGGATTCTACTAGCAAGACCCCAGCGTAAGGCTGTGAGCATCTGGCCAGTGTCAAACAGGAGAAGCTGCTGTGGTCTCATCTACACATTGCTCTGCCCAAGTTTTGTTGACTCTCTTCTGTAAGACCTCATGCCATCTCTTCTCTGGCCTGATAGACCCAAGGGTTATTTGTTGCTGCTGGCTTTTATTTTGTTGTGGGGACTCTTGATCCCAGTTCTTTTCATCTGAATCTGTACATACTCCAAGTTGAGTCCATGAAGAGGCTTGACTTGACTCCAGAATGCACTGCCAGATGCTGATTTCCAGCTTTACTAACCAACTCAGGCGACGGACTTTGTGTGTTTGGTCTCACAGTTTGTGCCAACTGGGCACCGTATCCTTTGCCTCCCCTCTTCTTTGCGCACAGGTATGGAAGGGAACATTTTATTCTGCTCCTTAGGGTGGGACCAGTCAATCTATTTATGGGATCTGAGCTAAAACTTGTTTTCTCTATTGCATGAAGTTCTGACTTTATCTGCATGCAACCTTCTCCTTCATCATTTTCCTATTTCACACTGAACTTCTAGGCTTCTGGTGGCATCTGACAGCATCTTGTTCATCCTTTCTGGTATTATCTCCTAACACTGTGGCACATTCATTCTTACTATTTTCCACAGTCAGAAACCCTATGCCTCCCTACCTTCCTCACTTAGTTCCTTTATGTTTTAGTTCTGTTAGCCAGAGGAACAGAACCTATAGAAAACATAAGTGTATATCATTACAGGAGACTGAAGTTCCAGAGCCTGATGCCCATGAGAAGGGCAGCAGCATGAAATGTACCTGCTCAGGAGAAACCAGGCATGCAAGCTGTCCCACATACTGTTTCTTTAGAACCCTCACCTATTAGATGTCACCTCTATGTTCATGGTATATCTTGCCCACCCATTCCACTGAACCACATCTCAGTCACTTCTGGAAACCCTGTGACAACACATCTAGAAGTGTGTTTTCCCAGTTGCTTAAGCTTCTTTCCACTATGACAAATTTACAACCACAGTGAACCATCAAGCCTCGTCCCAAAACATCCTCAACAGTACATCTTCTCTTGTTGCCCCATCTCAACAGGATGAATAAAGCCCACATATGCATGCCTTCCCAGATCCTAAATGAAATCCCGCTACACCCAATGAAAATGAGGTGGTTTGTCCCCAGGGGCATTTGACTATAAGTCTTCTCAGTTTTTCTTTTGTCTGGTTTTTATAGGAATGTATGTGTGAGGGAGAGGGGAGGGATTTGCTGCAGGCAAATATTTGAACATTCAGAGAATTAGGGGAAGCGAGGATATAAAGCTTGATAAAAGGGGGAACAGTTGATGCAGATTTGGCATGCTGGAAGGAATGATCTTCCTTTTAATGATCTTCACTTTCTTCTTGCAAGTATGACCTAAGGCAATTAAAAACAGAAAGCTGTTCTAACGAAACTGACAATTATGTATGGTGTATGTGGCACACTGTATGCTCACCATATTGTTAGAAGGTTGGAAAACAAAAAGAGCTTCCTAAATGTCAAGGTCCTCTTCTTTCACTCCTCCCATCCCCTGGCAGGAGAGAGGAAGAGCTGGGCTGCTTTTGCTCTGAGTCTTTTGGTGTTGCCACAGATGCATTAGAAATGTTTGGAAAAAATTCAGCAAGGTGCTTGGTTCTCTTTCATTCTTTATTTGCCTTTGTATTTCCACACATTGCTTCCTTTGATGGATATCATGTATTACTCAGAGGCTCAGACATCAGTGGCAGAACACAAGCTTAGCATGTAGGAAACACATGGTTCAGTTCTCAAAACCAAATGAAACAAAAAAAACCCACCAAAATCCTCCCAAACATGGTATATTGTTCACAACAGGGACTAAGCCATGGGTTTGCTATGTTGATGAGGGACACTACTTCAATGACCCTAAGCCTAAAAGGAAGTTCAAAAATAATCATTAGATTTGATGAAAAAACTATTTTT